>UZAN01040059.1:62980-83249 GCA_900618425.1 Echinostoma caproni | reverse complement strand
AAGTACCCGACAGGAGGACCACACTCGTCACGTCACAGTGCTTCCAAAGATAAATGTGTTTTGTGTAGAGAGCCCTTGTCAAGTGGTAAACCCACCGCATCCTCGAGCACTGCCGCTGATCGTCCGCAACCGTTTATTCACCTTTTTCACTGCTAAACGCAAGTTAGCGTCCGTTCCCTTATCTGTGACCTGGGGACGCGCTCGGTAGCATACAGCTCTGCTCTTGACGAGAATTCGACTAGGGCCGTTTGACAATCTGACTAGTTGGTGAACCGGGCCAACGTATTTACCGGTACAGTTTTCATCCACGTTTGAAACGCTAGGCAGAGCGCTCCACATCGGTAGCTACCTCAAACAGTTCCCCTGAAAATAAGACCTGGTCACTATCCACCATACCGTCCAAGGACGAGGAGATCCAAAGTGAGCTCCAATCCTTCAAACGCCATAAGGATTCTAGATGAAAAAAGCGCTAACGGCGCTTTTCAAAGTTGGGAGAAGTTCTTGTGACGGAACTTATCAGATCGTTTTCAAAAATCCCCCTGAATGAGAAGGTTCGGTTGCTAAACCGATTCACAGGAAGAACTGTCACAATGTTCGTTCAAATCGCAGGAAAGTATGTAAGTCTGATTCTGGTAGCGCCGAAGCTGCTAACATCCATTTGATTACGCCGATTGACTCCTATCCAGAGTGGGTAAATTCGCAGTGCAACCTGGTTCCGTGTGGTTTTATTTTGTTTCAACTCAAATGAATCTGGTACTCCATTGCTGGCCTTGCCTGCTCCGTGGAACTGTTTGCTGCAATTCTGATTACCCGAAAAGTATGTTATGATTCTTGAAGCACTGTATCGTCAGACCTCGGGTAAGGTTCGATCCTATGACAAACTTTTGCGCTCATCTGCTGTCACCAGTGCAGTACACCGGGGTCGCCTTGTCTCTGCCGTTAAACCAAATCCCTGAGAAACATTGGTAGACTTGGAGTATGCCAATGGTATTGTGTTGCTCGGTGACTTCGCTACAGTGATCCAAAACATTGTGCTGCTTCGCAATTGAGTTTGCTTGCTATGGTGTGTGCTTTATGCCACCAATGTGCAAAGCGTTGCTGCTAAATTATCAGGATTCTGTATCTGCAATTTGTTAGATATATACTGTAGAATCTTTTGAGCGTTTTGTCTATCTTGAAAGTTGCATAACGGCTGGCGGTGTGCGTGAAGATCTCTCAACGTGTAATTAATCCAAAATTAGCTTGGTGTTGGCGCTGTTGTATAGTTGCTGTCAACGGCGTGCTATGGACCCCATGGTCCGGGGTTCGAGCCCGCCACCGCCACTCAACTTCGGTAGTAGGCAGCTTTACTGTCGTCCGGTTCAATGCTACGCCTAACCTAAACAGGCTTTATTTGGTTCGCCCAAGCCCCGGGGCTTAATTTACCGGTTCCCACGACTGAACTGCGAGTCTTTGTGAGTATGTGGTTTACTCCTGCTGTTCATCACCCTCCGGTGTGGGATAAAAGAGACTGGCGTTTTCCAGTCCGCAATATCTCAGGTGTGGGTTTGATGTACTCTTTTCGTTTAAAGGGTATGTGCATATCTCTTCGGTACACACTGTTGCTTTGCTGATGTGAAACTTAGCCTTTACGAGTAGATCATGACTAACCGCTATCTGTTTTTGATAACCGGTGAATGGACACTTATGAAATCAATGTAATTCTGTCTCTATGTATCTTTATAAGAGCTCGTCTCCTTCACTTTCTCATTCTCTGCCTCGTTCACAGTCCCCTCTGGGAAATGGTTTCGGAAGGAGTCGACCTTAAAACGATCAACTGGTCTCAGCATTGAACCGAAACAACGCAGGCATTGACAACCCCGATCTGTCCCTTTGGAGCATCATAAATCAGCGGAAGCTCGAGTATCTATCGATCTGCTTGTGTGCTGAAACCCACTCACTCTTAAATATACATAAACACTCAAACACATAAATGTTCCTTGAAAGGACTGATGATGTTCAACTGCCGGCTACTGGAGTGATACCAAATTTCCAAGTTAGCCAATTTCGTTTTATTCTCGTACACATATTTCATCCCGATCTGATCGATTCTGTTCGAGATGTGGCTGTGAAATGGTGCACGTTTCTGGACAGCCGGTGTTTTGTTATTTTCGCGTCTTTCTAATCATCTTTCTTCTCCGTTGCATCTGCCTGTGTGTATGTATCAGACTGTACGTTTGCATTTACCTGACCCGAGTCAGTGTTGTATTGCCGTGGTTTTGGTCGCACTTTTTCTCGTGCTCTGTCCTACCCTCTCTTAACTGTTTCTCACCGACTTCATTTGCTTGTGTGAATCTCTCATCAGCCGAACCTGATATTACAATCATTCCCCGAGGTTCGATGTACCATCGAGATGAAGGTGAACTGACCGTCTCATCTTGGTCGCATTCTATCTCACTTCACTTCTGTCACCTAGAACGTACCTACTTCATACCCGATCGCGTGCGCAATTATCTCTCTCCCTCAACCACCTTCATACAGATTTGTCATACATGCTTATCCTTCGGTACAAAGACTGTAGTGGCTCTTATCGGCTATATTCTAACTCTTGTGTTTGTTTGTTTGATGAGTCGGTTAGTTCGGTGTCGTTTTATAAAAGATTAGTTGTAAGTTGCATGGGTTTTATGGTGTACTCCGGTCTGTTTTAACTTTGAATTTGTTAGCTTCTCCGCCTTGATGCGGTGACACAGTCGTAACAACTGGGTGTCGTTTTGTTATGACGATCAGTCTGGTAAGATTATTGCAACCTTAAGCCATGAATGTGCACGTCCTGTGTAATATCACATTGTTCCCGTTTAGACCAACGCCTAATGTGAAGAGGTATTGCTCCTGTAGTTACTTCCAGAGAATTTGTTTATTTAGTTTTACGGCAAATCGAGATTGTCAAATCAACTTAGCTGTTGTGGGGCAGTATGGGCACACACATCAGCGCAACCTTGCTATCGTTCTGAATTTCGTTTTCGAATTTCGTGCTACCTAATCGTCAATCGATCAGGAGCATTGGTCGGATTCGAGTCTATGCCCCTACACCTTGGTTCAGCTCAACCGGTAAATAATCCACTCTGATGAAACATAATCATCTTCCCAACCGGAATATCGCTAAAGTCACGTTAATTTATTTTTTTTCTATTGAAAATCATTTCTTGTAATAGTTGAATAATTTTTTTGGTTCACGAGCATAAATGAGACAAAAGTTACCCCACTTGTTTCTCGCTAGACTGGGATTCCAGCCTGCGATCAGACCCCATAACACTTGTTTTTTCTCGATTGCACACGTCAGTCGACACTCGTCCATTGATTGTTCGAGAGTGCAAACAACTTAGTATAGTCTTAATGCTGTATCACAATGGAGATGAAAATCGTTCGAGGTGCACTTTTTTACTTTGACTTTGCACATTCATATAATACTGTTACGGTGATCCGTTTAGGTTCTACTTATCTGCGACCGATAGCGCTTGAAAGTGATCCGAGTAAAAACTGGCGTGACAAATTTTCCCACTCGTCCGGATTTGTTTGTCGCTTAGCGGAACAATGGTAAATGCAACCAGTTAAATTTGTCCGCGAACAGTTAACTGAGGATAAACTTTTACTCGCAAGGTATACAATTGAGTGCAAAAACTGTAACCCGTGAGAAAAAATTGCGTTGCATTACCGACTTCGAAATTACTTTGTACTGTTGTAATCTACGGCTCGCAACAAGTGCTCGGTTGCAAGACGAATGCCTCGGTTTCACCTGCACTCTAATTAGTTGTCTATTTCTTTGGTTGAGGTTTATCTGATACAAATCTAGTCTTCATAACGCTGATGAAGCAACTATACGTGTAGTCATCGCACTTTGTTCTTCTACACGACTGGTCTCTTTGAACGCTGTACTTCGGCGGGCTCCTTGTATAAGACAAGCCAACCTCACGTGAGTCTCGTCATCCAGATTTTTCTTCTATGGCGCACCCCTGGTCTCTGGAACATCAAATGGGAATCTCAAGACAACAGTTCATCGGTTTATAGATGTCACATGCTTCCTAGGCGCTCTTTCGTTAATTGACAGATATGGGTCCATGCGACCCTGTTATTTGGGTGGATTTTGTTCATAGCATATGGATCAGGCAGTAGATCTCGTCCACTCATTAATAGCAGCTAGTTCTCTCATATTGTACACTTTATCTCTAAAGTTTTTAAACATCGGTTATCCTCAGTGTTGTTTTGACCATATCTAGAGCGGTTTGATGGCCTGTGATCGCTGATGTACGCGTGCTTTCTTGAAGTTATCTAAATGATAGCGACCAAAAGGTCGAGTTTTTTCTTGGGAAAGTCTACCGACGCACAGGCCCTACTCCTATCAGATTCCTCTGGGTAATATCGGGCCTCCTCTTGAAACTGTACGTTGTGTTCTGTTTTTCGGCCCTGTATCCTGTATCCAAAAATTCTTGACTCAGTAATTTTCGTTTCTCATTCACTGTGTTGATCCGAAGTAAAAACACCTTACTTGCGTTCGAATGGAAGTGCTGGTATCACTCGCAAATCTGGTCAGTCCACGTTTTACTGCTTGGGATCTGATGTGTTAAACGTTCTCCTAAGCTGTTTCTCTTTCAGAACGCAACTTCATGCGGTCGTCTTCTAGCTTTAAGTCGTGTTTTTTAACGCTCCTTTTTTCCCTTGTAAATACATAATCTGCCTGTTTCTACCAAATTTATTGCCTGCAAGTATACTGACGATTTGATGATTAGGTGCTTATTTGGTAACGATGAATCTTAAAGAT
Source organism: Echinostoma caproni (assembly GCA_900618425.1). Lineage (NCBI taxonomy): Eukaryota > Metazoa > Platyhelminthes > Trematoda > Plagiorchiida > Echinostomatidae > Echinostoma > Echinostoma caproni. Next base: position 78,454 of record UZAN01040059.1, on the reverse strand, counting down.
GGTCTGAACCACACTTGCTTCGCTCCTTCTCCGATCTTTATGCGTTAGTTTTTCTACCATTACTATCGTCTTTTTGTTCACACGGTATTGCCGTTTGGTTTACCCCATCCACATTGCTTAGCGTGTTTCCCCTGTATTCTCGTGAAAATCGCCGAAAATTAACCCTTTGAGTGCATAAAGCTTGTTTTGACTCGACTTGACCTGAAGTCTAACCACAATTCATGTGACTGAAGCTCAAAAATGCGAACGAACTTCCATTTCGTGGCATTTTGAAAAATCACCGCATTCCGGTCTGTCGCTGTTCAACCTTATTGAATGTTTCACTACCATGATAAATAAGGCTGACCCACTGAGGAATATACTTTGGACACGGCTTGTTCGATCCTACCCATTCATCAGTTGAGGTCATAAACCAATATGCACAATGATACAATCTGTCTCGTTTATACTTCGTGGCGTGAAGTGTCACTGTTATTTCGAAAACGTACCGCAGTACACTTGAGTTGGTTTACTTGATCTATATAAGGTGAAAGAAAAATGTCACTGTGCTTCTGATTCGTAGTTGCAACTTAACGACAGCTAACTGTGTATCCGGATAAAAATGAACGAGATCTTTGATCCGGAACTCGTATTTCAGAGGGCAGATTGATTAGCTTGAGCGGGTTTGTAAATAAGTTCGATAGACAATCGGTTGTTCACATACAGCGGCTTCCGACTCCGACCAGACCAACCGGATGTTGGTCATGTCTGACGTGTGCAGCCCCAATGATAGACTTTGTGTGTTGGCTGGTTTTGACCGATTATCACCTGGACCGCAGTGCACCGTGCCTTATTAGTTGTTGCTACTACGGAATGACGGAAATCAAGTGGAGATGAAACATTTAATAAATACACAGCTATTTGGTAGAGTAGAAGTATTCCGTCTTCTATGTTGTCGTTTTTGATCAGGTTGGAATGATGGAAAAGTTGTTTATGCACATTAGGTCAGTGTACTTTGTATACTGAACATGCTTTGGATGTATTGTGACGTTGACAAGTATCAATGAAGTTCGCTTCATTGCATTTCGCTATACTATCACAATTACCTGAAGGGAACTCTTGTGTTGGCTTCCTCTCAGTCTGGATTACACCCCTTACAAGGGGTATATCTGTTGACCTCTCTGGTTGCGATTATAATTAATCAGTATGACAAATTTTGAGTTTCATTCCAGTGTGACTCTTCTTTTGGGGGTCTTATTGTCGTTCTTTATAAATGCCTTTGCTCAATAATTTGTTTCAAAACTGTGACTAGGTTGTGAAGTTGGTTGGTATTTTTGTGTTGGGTCATAATAATATGCTATACTTTAGGTCTCGATTAAAATCTCTTCAAAAGATTACCGGTTTTGTGCGTTAGGAAGACTTTTTAATTTTCATTTCTCAATCCTGATCTAAATCCGAACGAGTATTCATAAAAATGTCAGCGGCACTCAAGTTGAATTCGGTCCGGCATGTTCCATGGCATGGGATGCATTTTCGAAGGTGGACTTTGACCGCAATGTGACGGAACCCTATCAATTCGATCAGAGCAGGACTATGTTATTTAATATCATATATCAATATTTATTTGTTGAGACAGAGCACAGCATAATTTTTATCCGGATATACTTCTCCTTATCTTGCCTTATTTCACACTGGTCAACGTGCATTCGCCTCCCAGTTCATTTCGAATCAATCCTCCTTACATGTTCTACGGTCGCTCGACCACCAATCTAGGCCGCACTGAACAGCAACATCTAATTGGGGTAAGTTAGCATGTCCTACGGGGATGAACACCTATTTCAATCAGTTGAAAAATAGTCGCTTCCAACTCATGCTATTTGCTTGGGACAAAGCATCGTTTCGACCGCATGCACTGAATCCCATGAAATGTCACATGAATCGGGTGATCAATAAATGCTAGCTTTGGAAATTAGTACCTCGAGGTTGGGGAAATTCAACATGAATAGTATGCTTGTATACCCCGCCAAACTCGCAATAATTGAGTGAATTCGGCCTGTAAACCAGCATAACCGAAATCATGAAACTCAAACTGAAAATACAGATGAAGCGAAGAACAAATTTTCAATGATGGAGCCCTGATAATCAAAACGCTGATACCATCAGAAGACTACGAGACGAGGATCTGCCTTCTGCCAGAAGTTTCAATTTTCGTTTTCAAAACTGATCTATTCCAGGTTTCTATGGCTGTCCCAGAATCTAAACTCAGTACGTCCCATACTGCGGAGGCACCCTTTCCCGTTGGTCGGATTGAATTCGTTCTGGAGTTGACAATCCTTTTTCCAACGACTGCAGAATTCGTTACAGGGAAAACAAGGTTTCTGCATGCTAACTGTCCAAATTGATAAAGGAAGGTGTCTTTGTTCCAAAATTCAACGAGCGGTGAGGATGTGGTCAACACGACATCGACCAGGTCTAAATTCAGCCTAATCTTCATATTTGCCCCATTCGTAAGCGCTTTATCTAACTTCGAGATTATTCACCAAAGTATTCGAGAAAAAACAAAGTTCAGTTGCTAGCCACTGCATGGTTATCAGCCTGATATACGTTCGATCGATTTGGGCAAGATGGCACCAGTCCGTCGCACGAGCAACTCATCACAGTGGGTTGACCTTTGTTNCCTTTGTTCAACGGTTAGACAGACTGCATACGGAGCATTTGGTTCCAGTGACTTGTTCTGTTTTCATTTTTACTTCCTATTGAATACACAAAGATGCAGTTATCAATGAGGGGAAGCGGACAGTCAAAGGCTGCCATACAATACGTAGTGGAAAATCAGGCAGTGATGGTAGGGTTCGAAAACCCGTCCTTTGATGACGCTACCACCGCTCATCACAACTTCCTGTGTAAGACCCACTAGTTTATCTTACCTAAAAAAAGACAAACTAACACAAATTTCAATAAGTGAAAGACGCAAAAAATTGTCATCCCATTTATTTGTAATTTTTCATTATATATATATATACCTAAGGGTTAACCTGTTCGTTCGAGGGCCGAACCAAACAAGGATCCTTCGCTGAATTACTTAGTGATAGTTCACATGATTCGCAGGTGTCAGTTACGGCCGGTTAATCGAGCGAGCATATTTCTACGCCCCCATGTTTGCTCACTTATTTTATGTATTTATTTCACGGCAATCCTACTTGTAACACATTCACGTGAACCATAGAGCAAAGCTGATTTTGTTCAGCAGGTGGATCAATAAACCAGCAAACAAATCTCCTTAGGTAACCTTTCAGAAGTTAATAGTCGAGGTTGATATGGATACTCTAACTGCCTGGATTCATTTGCGCATGTCCAACGGAGATTAACTTAGGTACCTCCAGCGAATGAGGTCAAGATGCAATTTGCTCTAGGTGCATCCCCATAAGAATATGGAGACTATTCCTCAAACATTATGTTGTGTCCTCGTCGATAATGTACTTCCAAAGTTTTTTATGAAAGATACACTTAAATGACCGGATAACACCGCGATCAATAAGCTGCGGAACATTTTTGAATTTGGTTGCTGCCGTTGGTAGTCCATTTAGATTAAGGAGTAGAGGAAGCAGTATCAAGGTGAACGCAGGATTTGAGTCGATCAACTTCAGACAACGAATCATGGGTGTATTCCTGATTTTTTGGTTCTCCTGATTTGCATAGAGACTAATGAATTTGGCGTGCAGTTTCTTGAAATGAGGATTTTCCAAATCTGCTACTTTCTGGAGCGCTACAAACGACAGTTTTGATTGGATCGCCTTCTTAGTGATCCTGTCCACCAGCCATTCTTCTTTACTCTAATTTACCGAGACCATTGGGATTCAACGATGAAAGCCTAGTTTGTGCAATAAAAAAGATTTACTGTTTGGCCTGTTAACACATTGACAATCCTAAAATTATTACCGGTAATGCATGGTTTGTTTTACACTGATTATGTAACACTTATTATGCACGTCAATGGATGCCGTGAAATATATCCCGATAAAACATTGTGCAACGTAAATCTACTGCTGTCCTTTCAGTTTCATTGTTAGAGGAGCATTTTTAATCTTTTTTCCTCACAGATATTCGTTTATCTCAAGAACGTTTTATCGTTGTCAGCAGACCCTTCTGTTATTTTACCCGAATGTATAACTCTGGAAGAACGTTAAAGCGATTATCCTTTAACCAATCCTGAGCCATATATGTAGCTGGTTCAAGTAACGGATTATTCATATCTAAAATCCGGCTAGGTCAAGTGCAAACGTAGTGATGACGCAACCTACCTTCCACTGGCTTACACAAACGGTCTTTGTTTATCGAACAAAGAATGCAGGGAAGCGATTGACCTCGCCAACTCCCGTTTTTGTAATGTGAATTGTCTCTGGCTTTTTGACGGTACTATCATTTGTTCTTGTTTTGAACACGATAAGGTGATTTACTGATGAGACCACAGAACAATGCATTCTCCCACTGACTTCTTTTCTAACTACAACATCCTCGCACGTGTTCCCGTGGAGAAAATGTTTTGTTACTGGAATGGAATTGGATCAATGTAACGGTAAAGTGCATTGATGATAAAATTTCATTTGGGCGTGTCTCCGAATGTGTACGTAATAATAAACCAGACATTAGTGATCGAATCCCTAGTTTGGTGGTCAATGAATGGTGTCCAGTTGATGGATAGATGTCATCAAATCTACCATGAAAATGCAAAGGCCGGGAACGAAATGCATTGGCCGCTTTTATACTCTTCAAATCACGGTGATTTGACTTTAAGGTATATTTATCAAGCCGATATCTGCACGGGTACCTGAGTTCCAAACCGTAAATGGTGCCATATAATCAGTGCCCGATTCCCCTCGATCAAATCAATTTACTAGCTAGACAGAAGCAACAAAGATTTCGTTTTTCTCGAAAACCGGATCGTTAAACTTAAGTCTATATGGCCGGTTTTGATAATCCGACCCTCCAAGGCAGCGCCTGCCAAGGAGCTGTGTCACAATCTCAGGACGACGAATCGCAGTTCAACAGTTTGGACCGATAAAAGTTCGGTGATGAATAGAAAGGCGATTGGCTAATGCCTGTTTAGCAAATCATATATCCGTGTACGTCTTGCTTAACCCGATTTATTTCCTTGAATATATAAACCGCTTCTTTTTCCCTTTATCTCCGTGATAGTAGACGATTACCAGTTCGATTTGGGGGTTAGAATGTTTTTATTCCGTTTTCCGATTAGCGCCTATTTCCATATATCTCATCCGAATGCGGATGGTCAGAATCGCAATAAGTACCAAATAACTCTGGTCGATATAAATCCGTTTTCAAACCAGACAAGTCACGTGGCAGTTGTGCACATATAGTGGTGATCCGTCAAGTCTGATTTCAAAGAATCGGGACAATACTGACTGTCGAGTGATCGATTATACATCGAACAAAGCTGCATACTCGTTTTCTCCAGATCTCGATGTCCAAGCCAACTTCGCTCATCTCAGGTAAAGCCCTTTTGGATTCAAATTTGATGATTTTGTGTGAATTATTCTGAGCTATCTTGTTGGTAACGGGCATTATTGTTAATCCAAAATTTCGACAGTGAAACCCTTGTCAGGTCAAGTAAAATCAATTATGGCTTGGATGGTTGTTAAAGCAAATGAACAAGTTCTGATACAGTCAATCACAAATTTAGCAAGCTTGATCATATGAGGACTCGATGTGGTTCATAAAATCTGAAATGGAGGAGGGGGTACACTGAACGCAGAGAAGTCAACCAACAATTGCCTAGATCGGTCTGTCATGTGGTCCGCCCCTAGGATCCACGCGTTTTTCGCTAGATCCGGGTATTGCTTGCCAGTTTGAACGCGTAGTCCCGTTTGATCCATGCTGGTGACTCACTCTACTGCTGATTGCGCTTGTCAGATTGCATCATGTGATATCGCTGAGAGCATTTTGATATCCGAATTCAGCGTCATTGTACTGTTTTCCGGTAAGCATTATTATCATGAAGGCGAGAGATAATGTAGACAATACATCAGAAGTGCTGTTCGTGTTCATCGTGATCCATAATTTGCAGATCAAAACACACCGATGAAGTAAAACTTTTTTTATTCTGAATACTTAGTGTATATATAGTAGAGCTCCTCGTGTATAGAGCGCTATGAGGCGTTATCTGAAAAGTTAGGAAGTGCCTTTGAGCTGTCGTGACCTCATTGGGTCTAATCATACGAGGAATGCTGAGGTCAGGCGTAGTTTTAGGCAGTCGCGGTCGTCCACTGCCGCAAGTGATCGACCTCCATAGGTTACGTTCCTTGTAGCATGTGTTACGCCTATCATAAAATAGGTTGCGGCGGTCAGAGATGTTTACCGAGGCAGGTAGCGGTTGGAAAAAGTTCAAGGGTGGTCAAACGAAGACATGGCATGAGGGTATGAAAACTCTAACCAGGAGACTAGGTCACATAGGCCCTGTTAGGCTCCCTGGATGGGGACTCCGAGATGATGTTCACCCATGGTTAGAGACACTGAGCGATATGGCTGGGTGTCGCAAACAGTGGCGCTCGTGCATGCACTCATTATTCTCCTAACACTACTATATGAATTCTCCATCTTCCGCTTGAATTTGCTTTCAACATTCCGGTCTTCTTTCTTCTCCTTTATCCAAATGGAGCACCAAAACGGACGCACGAAAGTACACGGTTAATGGTTGTAAGAACTGAAATGGACTGGGTCTAATCAGCAACGGGATTCCATCTGCACAACTGGGGATCGAACCGAGTTAAGAAGGCAGACCACCGGGCACCTAATAAAACCATTATCCATACTGTCTTTACATTAGCCCCAGTCAGGTTGAAAAAGCTTTTCAGTTCATACTTCATTTGCTGTCTATACACAAAATCCGTTAATCAGATCAAATCCTCCCCTACTCTCATGTCTTAAAAATATAACTGGTATCGGTCAGTAAGTACGAAAGACGAATATCCCGGTCTTTGAATCGCGTAGCAATGGGATTAGGCACAGACAACTCACAAAGTCTTAGTCATTTGCTGTGATTGCCAAACTTTTGATATTAGTTTGCGGATCGGGTGGGCCACACCCTTTCAATTTTTACCGTTGTTTTGATATGAGGGTAGTTGGCAAATAACACTTCTACAGCTATCGTCGGCTTGTCCGAGTTCGTTAGCACTGCGTTTGTCTGACACGCCCTTTCTTCGGGGATTCTTTTTCGTTCCATTTTATTGCACTCGTTCGTTTGAATTTCTTTGCTCATGTGTTTCACTCAGTCACAAATAAACACTCAGTTTTTAATTCGAGAAGATAGCCCTGCCTTTCAAAGTCGTTTCATGTGAACTCTGCTTGCTACAGTGTCTCGTGATCTCTCCTGTCATAAGTCAGCGCTTCATATAGGGCGTCCACTGCACTAAAAATGATTGCTTGTGGTTAAGATATCAACCACATCCTGTATTTATCTACCTGAGCTTCAAATTATGCTCATGCACGTATATGTTCAAATATCTCGTACAGATATTCGTTTGCGGTTTTTTCGTGAAAATACACATATATTCAGCACTGCTGCAATGACTAAGCTGCTTTCGATTTTGACCAGCCGGCTATTAAACCACATCGTCACGTACAAATCTGAATCCATACAGTGTAGATGCACTAATATCGCGTTTTGCTAACCGGTTGAAGTTTACTTACATGAGCCTTTACAAAATCCCAGTCTGTTTGAAGATAGACGAGGCTTTTTCCTGNTTTCCTGCTCAAGAAATGTTCGTATGCAGTACATCTCTCAAAGCAGCTACTGGGAAGTCCTGCTTACCGACTTCTCTTGTTTAAGATGTTTGACTAAATTGAGAAGACGAGAAGTCGATATCTAACTAAGAATATCGCCGGAGTTGCTGACCCATGATCAATTAGCCCATCTAGGACAGCTGAAAAACCCTGATTCTAAAAGGACCCGGAAGCAGTGTGTGAACTGGTTCATCCTAAGCAAACAGAGAGGAAGGAAGACATCCCCAGGTGAGGTTGTGTAATGAACCTAAACCAAAGACCTTTGGGGAAAATGGGATTTTCTCCATTGAAATTATCTAGGGGTTTTACTCTTTTAGGTCAGGAAACGATACAACGACGGAAATAGATTGAAATACGGAAAAGGATAATTATTTCAAGCCTGAAAGCAAGGAAGGAGAAAACTCAGGAACCCTAGTGAAAACAGTTTCAAAATGTTTATTCGAGGAATGGTTGTGATAAAGCAATCCCGAGATATTTGCAGAATCCACGTGTGACGCATTTTGGCTCATTACTTAGAAGAGCGTGTACTATACACACAGTACGTAGATGACATTTATTGTGTGATCGGTACAACATCGAATACAACGGAACTATTAAACAGGTTCAATAATGCGCATCCCAGCATAACATTTACTTTAGAAATGGAGTGTAACAACAAATTGTCGTTTCTAGATGTCTGCATCACCCGTCGATCAGATGGTTCAGTGCAGCGTTCCGTGCATAGAATGACAACGTGGAAAGACCAATACATTCATTTCCGAAGCTTTGTGCCACTTAAGATAAAAAGGAACCTGGTTCACTGTCTAGCGAATAGGGCAAGAAAGATCTTCAGTGAGGACAAGCTAGAAGAAGAGCTCCGTACTGTAAAATCGATCTTTGCACATAACGGATATCCGGAGCGTTTAGTCAACAAGATGATTCAGTGCACGGAAACCTCTTTACAAAACACCGAGGTTAAGAAAAAATCCGTGTACATTTCTTTACCGTTCAAAGGGGACACAGCCGAGATCATACAAAGAAGATTATCTAACGCAATCGATAAGGCGTTCTATGCATCTAAGCTTCGTGTGTTGTTCATGTCCAAGCCAATTGTGCTTGCGACTGAAAGACGAAGTTCCAGACTCCGCGGTCTCATTCTATGCATATTCATTTACTTGTTCCCATGGCACAACCTACATAGACCGCGCGGTCAGGCGATTGTCCGAACGGATTCGTGAACACCACCTCGCGTGACTGAACACCGGAACGATTAAGTCAATCATCAGTGCAGTGGTTTCACACCTAGCTGAAACAAATCACACCGTGAACATGTGCGAGGCTTTCCGACTCCTGTACAAAGTTTGTGGGTGATTATCGAGGTAGTTTCGCTGTCGGATGTTGGCTACGGCAGAAGCGGTGGGCATTCGTCTGCACAACCCCCCTCTGTGTGCCCAAAAACAATTTATGCAAGCGCTAAAGCTTCCCTGGTACACTCCCCATAGAAACCGCATCGTGAGTAATCTCGATGATCGGATGAGTGGACATACAAATATGTGATCGTGGTGAACCCGATTTCCGGTCTCACGATGAAATCGTTTTTAGTAATTTGTGTTTTTATTTTATTTTCCCATGACAATTTTATTCCCAAATAGTGATATATATTGAGATGTATTGGCATGAGTACAAATTTCTGAAAACGAGCTTGTTCGCCACTTTGTTGTTTTGTTTAAAATGTGCTCTGTGGGATTATTTCTACACTTGGAAGAGTGTTTTTAGCGAGATTGGATTTTGATGACGCGAGGAATATCGTCACATTCATAGAAATCAGGCATAAGCAGTGGAGCCACAGACTGAGACTGATCTGGAGTTTTCGAAACGCTAAAGGCTGAAGAGAGGATGCGCAAGTCATAAGACATTTGCGTATTTTCAAGCAGCGAGTTTGGGGCGTTGGAGCTTTCCTTATTTGCACATAAAAAGAAGAAAATCTCGAAATTTCTGAGAGAAATTTTAACTTAGTCACCTGAGGGAAATGAGGCTGAATAAAAATGCCACGTTCAAACGACCCAACAACATGAGTAAAGTAAACGGACGGTTTTAACTACTTCATTGTAAAAAAAAGAACCCAGAAAAAGAACAAGATGGTAAACAACATAAGAAGGACAAATTAAGAGTTGGCAAGCAGCTTAAACAGAGTTGTTAACATCACACAGGGTAAACTACCGACACAAAGCACACTTTCAAAAATTAGTGTTGGAGTACAAGCAATCAAGTGATAATCTATTGGAGATAAGATTTATCCGGGTAAACGTACAACAGTTAGGGAGCATTGTCGAGATCATAATCGAAGTGGGAGTTTCAACTCCCTATTAATTCCTTATTCGCCTTTGAAATACAATGCACAGGTTTCAGCACCCGGATGCACGGAAACGTTTCAAAACTGTCTTCTCATCTCCAAATAGGACCGATCGAGTATGAACGATTAAAATCCGGTTTTACTACTGAGTGTGTTTTGCAAATAAAAACAATTTCAATGCGATGGAAATGTTTGTGATAACTAACAAAGAGCACTGGGCAGCTGTTTCGTCCTGTTTGAGACTCGTCAGAAGTGCATGCTTTCTTGTCCCTGTCAGGACTCGAACCGTGATCTGTTTCGGACTCGTCAGCAGTGCGGACTTTTTGTGTCCCTGTCACGACTCGAACCGTGATCAGTCGGGGTCAGGACGTCAAACCCTTACCCCTGAGCTACACGGTCGACGGTTATCACCTTGTGCGAATGGCTCAATCAAGCTTGATACTCTAAACATAATTTCATTTCCAACAATTGGCTCCATAAATTCTTCGCAAACTATCTGCACATCCCTTTGATAAATAGTCTCCGGATCCCACTGAACACCTTCAGTTGGCAAACGTTGGTTCCAACAAGTACGGTAGTAACATACTCTTGGGGTATTCATCAATTTCTGTCATTTTTATTAGTTAATTCATTTCCCATTAAAAGCATTAGTGTGTAAGCAATTTCTCCGAAATAGAAAACGACTTATCAATGGACCCTGTTGCGATACACGAAAAGAGAGAACGTTATACCGTGGTAATAGGATTTGAATATAAGACCACTGAGGCGACATGGCGATGCTGATTGATCTCACTTGACCACCTGATTTAGGTACTACTGGGAACCATGTGACGCGATCGGTGTCTTGGCCGTAAAACGTCACTCTAACATATATTTACCAATCTAATCACAGTATGCTTATTTATATTTTTAGGAGAATATATTACAGATAAGCTCATCTTCGAAGACCATTTCAATATGTCTGTGCTAACCTTGTGTGAGTTAGCTAGCTTGCGATTCAACACGTTCGGCACTGACACATGCAATATTTACTTCCATGTGTTGGTTAGAAAAAGAAAGCTGCAACAAAAATATTGAGAATAGGTCCAAAGCTAGTCGATGGCTTAGACAACTCGACCACCGGTTTTACGGGGAACGTATAGCATAACATAGCATTCATTTCTCAGCCCAAACGTTATTTGGATGCAAGCTTATCTTCGTTCAGGAATAGTTACTCTGAGTCTGTTGCAACACGTTCAGTGGTGTCTCGATGATGCTATTCCACGAACTTTTGAAGGAATCGTTCCAAATCGCTTCTGATGTAATAATTCTTTCCAAAATATTCTAAACGTAGTACGGACTTAGATTATATTTACTTTTAGATGATGGAACCCACCCAGACATCATATGACGGCGAGATAGATTACCATACAGTGAACTGCTGATGAAACTAAACTCATGAGTTCGTATAGAAAGTACAAAATCAAACCATTCTGAGTTTTTCACACAGAATAGAAATAATCGTTTCATTTGAGTGGTACCAGATACGTTTTTCAATTTCGTGTGAAACTCCTGATATGAAGGACCAAACTGCGTACAGTGTAGAGGTGCTTTGCCTGAAAACACTAGTATCTAGTTAAAGTGCCTTGTAAGAGTCGCTTAAACGAATCCATCATAGGCACTTTTACTCGCAGAATAGAATTAAATTACAGTCGATATTTCACGAGAGAAAGCCATCGGATCATCATGCCAGAACGTGTGGAAACCACGATCGGTTCACCCAATGAAAAAGATTAATGAGCCTGCAAACTGTCCTCTCCATCTGTCGGTAATCACAAAATTTGAGAGAAAAACATCTGAATAAATGGAAAACAATACAAAATCAGGAGCAAAGATGATAAGTTGTCTAAAATAAGTGGCAATACGAACTTATGTTGATCCGTACGATGACAGAAGACACGATGTAAGGAAAAACGGGCGACGCAGGGGATTGAATGCAAATCTAATCCGTTTGGAATTATATGAAACCTTTGATCGAGTCGAACATGCCGTACTCCTGCCTCAGAATTTAAATTACGATTGGTCCCTGATTGGATTAAAAGGTTGTTTCTACGACAAACCGTAACCGTTTGAGTTCCATTCTTATTACCAGGATGCCCTGACGCATTCCCTATGGTTCTACTGGAATCCCTTCACTTCCATGCTTTTATAAACTCTTTAACATTGAGTTGGACTAAATATTTTACCGTTTAAAGAAAACAACAAAATCTGAAGTTGCCGAAACGTCCTGAAGATAATTAAAAAACGCTTGAAGCAGCTTACCGGCGGGTCAATCATAAGCGACATCAAAATCTGTGATGCGAAATATAAATCTGCATTGCTGCCTTGCAATGGTCACTCCTTACGAGACGTTGGAAATAGCTATTAGTAACGCTTGCTATGAGGAGGACTTGAGTGTCTTCGTTCAACGGAGACGGGGACATTTCGTGCATTATGCTCGAGATTATTCATTAACTCCTTACCGATTAATTTAATCTGGAAGTAGTTCATTTCAATTCAAACGGTTTTTACGTTTGTTATCCGTGTATGGTTGACTACACACTGGGTACTCTATCCATTTTTATAACCCGTGGTTGCATCGTGGTAAAACGGCTCATGAATTCCGCTATACTTTGGCAATCGAAATGACAAATCGAATACATTTCCAGACCACGAGTATTGGGGATTTACTGGACTTTCTCCCGTTGTATTCGAAAAGACCTATATTTTACCTATCGACCAACGAGTGATCCTGCACATACATTTCACTCTCCACTTAGAATAACCACGATTATTCACTTCACAGAGTATTTCTTAGAGCCAGGATAACCAGCTAGACTTTCTGCAACAACCGTGTAGCATTTTAGTTCTATGGACTTCTGGATCTGCTTTTACACTCAAAATAATTTGTGTTCCCAGCCACTGTAATTTCCGCTTGATGTAGTCAGTAACTCTACTTTATTTTTAACACAGACGAAGGAAAGTGAAAATCATTTCATCTACTTGTGCAACCCTTCCAACTAATCATATAATAAAGAGCCAATGGGATATGATAAGAACAGCCCTTGTTAGATTACCGACAAGTAAACCTAACTGCGATATATACTGCATCATATTTTGAACCCGGTGAAAGAAAAATGTTTTGTAATGGATGGAATAACTTGTAAGCTGTTTTTTAGGAATACGCGACTTTTTTCACTATCATGGTGTTAGTCGCGAGCTAACTAAACACATTAGTACTGTTAATGATAAAACGTTTTAGGCCATGACTCTGTTCGATAACTTAGTGAACGTTACGCTAGGATGGATCTGAGATTTGCATTTTGATACAGTTTAAGCACCCGATAATTTGATTAATGTGTTCAAAACACCAGAGAGAAAAATAGTTTGTTTACGATATGGAAATAGCATTTCTAACGGAGAAAACATTCGCCCTTGACCGTCATTGTTGAAGATACAGATTGAACTGAACAGGTGTTGTGAGAACCTTTATGCTTCGTTTTGGCTAATAAGTTAAAATTCTTGTTCATTTGTTCATTCTTTGCTAACTTTACAGAATCAGAGCAGCTCCCATTATCCAATTGTCTTTTATTTTCCTTATCTGAAAAGTGAAGAATGTGGCTTCCATGTTTTTTTAATTCACGGTGGTCGCACACAGTCCTAATTCATTAGTGTGTTTTCGGTTTTTGCAACGAACAAGCCACCTTAATTATATAGCTGATTATGATCAATACGAAGAAGAGTAACCTCACAATTACCTGTATCTGTTGTTTAATCACAGGAACCCACAACATCGGTCGTCAGATTGAAAAGCGGCATACCTCATGAGGTCGCAGCAGGATAAATATGACTCCAGCGAGTGAGTGGATGTAACCCGTCAAATTTAGTTGGGGGTGCCAGCGGCAGTTGTGGCGAATAAACCTCGAGTCCTGAAGGTCGGTGTAAACAGCAAACTGAGAAAAACTGCACGACATTTACAACCTTATTGGGTATTATCTACGAAGCCCCTTCATCGGCCACCAGTTAGGGAACCTATGTGCCAGTCAATCGAACCCATCAGAAGGTTCTGAGCTGAGGTACAGCAAAGCCGTTTCTACTAGACGGAATAAATGTATACCTCATTATGTACAGTACGGGTCGTAAGCCTTTGCCAGTGACCATATTTCCCTGCAACCCCTTCCCCCCCCCCCCAAAACAAAAGTATATATCCCACTGTTAGTCGCCTACTGTTCTTCCCTAGCTGTATACCGAACGTGTGAACTCCCTTTGACTCAAACCCAAGGCAACATCTTTGTGCAACCGTTCTACATCTTTGTCTCACGAAATTATTAAGTATCCAAGTTGAGAAATTAATGTTTGCTAAACCAAATCATTGCTATAAAACCTCTGCTTCTGTTCGATAGCATGCCCATGACGTAATAATCGATCCCAAAACAGTGGAGTGATGAGGAATTGAATTTATTCACGTGACAAATTCTGCCTTATGCAGAGCAGAAGAAACGTGAACTGGAAAGCATGAAATCCCTGTACAGTTGTTTTGGTCCAGTCGAGTTTCATCAGCAGTGCAAACACATCGACGAAATCGAGGATCGAGGTTACATGGACGCTATATACGTGTTACAGAGTATATGGAGAAAGTGAACCAGCTTGATCTGCGGTCCTATGTTGAAGCGGTTAACGACCACATCATGGTGTACAGCGTATGAGCGGTTGCACGTGAGAATGATTTGCGGTACAGAATACGGAAAGAAATTTAGGTATCAACTTATCGCTACATGTAGACAGTACTACGAAGCTCAAACAACCAAGTTTAGCGAATTAGTGAAATCACTCCTTATCCCATAGTTCGAAATTAAATCAATAAATAATTGGGAATATTAATTTGTAAGAGCTGGTCTATTTCAGTGGTCAAATGATGTAAACCGATTGATAGGGGTATCGCGTTTGTCTGGAAGTTGTATATAGATAGATAGATAGATAGATAGATAGATAGATAGATAGACACCGACAGATCGCTATATAGATAGATAGATAGATAGATAGATAGATAGATAGATAGATAGATAGATAGATAGATACTAGATAGATAGATAGATAGATAGATAGATAGATAGATAGATAGATAGATAGATAGATAGAAAGATAGATAGATAGATAGATAGATAGATAGATAGATAGATAGATAGATAGATAGATAGACGGCGAAATCTACATACTGTCACCAAAAATGCATAAACTTCATATGAGATCCTTGTTTTATACGAAATAATAAGTCAATCATGCAATGTCCGATAAACAAATGAAATACCAGTCATACGGTATTCATCAATCGCGGTCAAGTAGAA
>UZAN01040059.1:36506-53107 GCA_900618425.1 Echinostoma caproni | reverse complement strand
TAGAATTTAGCACTTTCACATAATTAACGAATAAACATACATATATAATACTGGCCGATTGTGATGCACTGAAATATTTTCTTTATTATCAAATGAAGTTTCATTATATTTATCACCTATATTATTACTTTAGGCTTTGACAATAATTAATATCTTGTCTACTTCGATTTACGTAGCTTCTCGTCTGCATGAGTGTCAAATAAACGTGCTATGAAGACCCATCAAGGCTTGTTTATTATAAGTTGCAAAACGATTACTCTAGTATAAATGCTGTTGCCTACATGAACCCACAAGTGTTTCCCAGGGACCCGTTGCTTCTGCTTCGATTAGACCTATATATATTAAACCAATCTCTACTTTGTGGCCTTTTTCCTGAGTCTCGGTGACGGGAAATCCCAGCGTGCGATTGCTAGTTGGATTCTGTCCTTCAGTTACGACCATGATTTGTGATTCGTAATCCGTTTCTACTTCAATTACTACCGATACATATGATAAAAAGGAGAGTAAAGAGACACAAAACTTTCTGGCAGATATTAATATGTGACGAAATTAAAAATTACGCAATAAGTTAGCGAGGTAAGCCAATTTATCGACATACGGATTTGGTGGCCCAACGCATTAGTTTAAGGTCTTCGAGAGGAAGACCGAGAAAGATAACCGGGGTTGCATAAAGACAGAGAGGGAAGAGAATACACAACGTTTTATTAAGTTGGTTGGGGTAGATGGCAATTTTGAATGGTTGAAGTAAAAATGCGCTTCCTGACTTTATGAAATGTCTCGGTGACATGAAGAGATTTAGACCGATCATGGAAAATGGTGACTAAGATGTATTTAGTGGAGCACTTGCAGGAAACTTGTTGCATTTGGACTAACAGTCTCTCCCACAGACGAGTGAGTGCACAATTAAGTAGAACACGTTTTCATCCTGTTTTTCTACAAGGCTGATCCTCTGCATGCTCTGTTCCCTTGTCTACCACAGTTGAGATAAGTAGATTTTGTGGGTTGACAATCCGATGAGGTCCTGTGTTCCTTCCCATATGTGTAAGTAATAAATGCCTGTGATGAGTTCAATATTCGTGTCGATTAAACCGGCTTGGCTACTCTCTCCCCAACGACGATCCTCATTTTTTACCGGAGAATTCATGGTTTGCATTTTCTTATCGGCAAAAAAAACCCAGGCTTTTTCCCTGCTGTGTGTGCTCATTTCCGTGGGCTTTGTCATCCGGAATTCTTGATAGTTAAAACAGTCGATAGTCATCGTCTATTCTTGCTTTGATGGAAGTACCGCTTGTACTGCCAGTCGGAGAGAGCTTATTGAAGACAGATATTGAAGTCAATATCATTCTGCTCCGGTTTTGATGCAATTTGTGTTGTGCGGGGGAAAGGAAAGGGACCTGTATTCAGCAACCGTCTACTTTATTGCTTGTCAGTAGCCAGTGTAGATAAAGTTTACCCTCGCTCTGCTTCTGATTTTTTTCATGTAACTTACCCATGTTTGCACTTCTCTCCAGTAGAAGTTACTGTGAAAAATGTGATCTAACGTAATAAAGACGTGAAACTCCAGAAACACTTCCACATCTCTTCAAATCTCCAGATATTTGCAGAGTCGATCTAAATTAAAACCAGAATAGTAGCATTGTCCAAAGCCCCTGAAACACCCACATCGGCTGTATCTTTCGGCAACAGATTCTCATGGATGAGTTAAATAAATTTCCCCACATTGTGACCTATAGAACGAAACAACGCACGACCCCTGTAATAAATTCGTAATCGGGTTGAGAATAAGCGTGTCTCCTTCAGTAACGTAAAAATGTTTCCATAAGAGATTTTCATGGTAGTGATCAATGTTGTGATGTATTACTCACATTAGTGAGTAGTGTGTTTATTGCGCTCATGCAGAGAATGTTGAAGGATTCTGACGGCATTCGAAAATGAACTAAGTCTCCGAGGATGGATTAGTAGATTTAACACTATACCAAAAGAAAATGGGAACAGGCCGTTTAACCGTGTGACCGCTGATTAAAGGCTTTCGTGAAGCCACTAATCAACTGTTGAAGATAGCGTATTTCGTTCTGTGCACTTCTCACCCATGGCTTTATTTCAATAAAAACTCCTTAACTAGGCACTATAGACTTGTGGGTTTACAAGAGATCATTCCGTCAATCTGTTTCTCTTCCATCGTCTTTTAAGCCTGAGCATTTCGAATACCCATTTACCAAGTTTTAATAATATCGCCAGTGTACTTGCTTTCCACTCCCGGTCTCAATAGGTTTACACTATGCAGTGAGAAAACACTATGCAGTCTAGGCCGCCTACACCTTTTTCAACTTAAGATGTCCGGGTATCAATTTAAAATGTCATGTTGCTATGTCGATAGTACGATAGTGCGATTAGTCCGTCGTTTTAGTGTCTTGTACTTACTGCTGTTGTCACGTTCAGTCCATTCGTCTGGTGATGGCAAGCCTGCTGTACAGTCGAAGTTCGCTGGGCCTGCATAAGACTCAGGGCTGTAAACAAGGTGTCTTCTCGTTTGGGTAAGCTGGACAATCACCAGGTCCCTTGTTGCGGCTGCACCATCCGAACAATCGATAAATGAACCCGATCGGTCGTGTTATTATCGGGCCGGCATAGGAGGATAAGTTCTGAATCCGATGCTGCTTTAGTGTTGGTAGAGGATCACCACGGGAAAATCAGTTATGGAACGATGAACCATGTGGGAAATTCGGAATGGAAAAAGTTCAAACGATGATGACATTGGGCCAAAGCTTGTCTCGTCTAAGATACACGCATTATTTTTCTACGCGGGTTCGGTAAACGGATAGCCATTATAAAACTGAATTTGTCTTAAGTACGGACTACAATATCCACTAATATAGACCAACGAAAAACTCTTGGGGTTTAACTAACTGGCTTTTTTCGCGTTGAACGATCTTGCTGACTATGTTGGAGATAAATTTCCGGAAGAAAGAAAAAATATTATGGAAAAATGTATATTTATTCTGCAAATGTTGTTCACTATGCTTTCCATCCTGCTGCTTACATGGCCAATATGACGAAAATAGTTTTCTCCCACCTTCAGAATAGTGGCAGTTGGCATAGTTTGCCCAAGGAGCAAGAAACAGAACGCGGAGTTCAGAGCAATTAACTGACTGACGATGCGTCACATAACATTGATCAATTGGACAAAGGGACTGAAGACCAACCAATAGAAGTGGGGTGATGAGTTCCTGTGTGGTGAGCACTTGGTCATGCATGCTCGTGTGTATGCGACGATGTGCNACGATGTGCGCGTCTGTGCATGAGTGTCAGAGGCAGAGGACAACAATGGTCCGTGGCGGAACAAGTGGGCGTGGTCGAGTTGACCGGTAGGCGATCGATAGCATGTGACGTTTCTGGCACCACTGTCGTCGATGCACAGCAGGCTGCTGCAATAAGCACATATTTTCCACTCGTTCCAATTTTACTTGGTTATTTGAGTGCCTATGAAATTGGTCAGGAATTTCGTTATGATCGGGTGTAGCTGCAGTTCTTCACACGTACCCGACCGTACAACCCCGCTCACCATCCGTGTGGCATCAAAGCGTCCCCTTCCGATAAATGTTTGAGTACAGATAATAGCAGTTAGCGTTTGCGGTATCNGGTATCCAAATGATGGTTTTGTGACCGAATGTGTCTAAACGAAGTTTAATATGTAAATTAGTGTTCAAGGAACGACCGCACACTGAAGTTCAGTGTACAAGGGTTTCAGAAGGGAATCATTCCGAAGAGAAACAAACATATCTTTATTTGGAAAACTAAGAAGTAGTATGATACTGTTTCAGTCACCTTGGTTATCATAAGCACGCTTGTTCACGATATGACAGGTGCAAAACTATGAACAAATAAATGTTTTTAATTCCTTCTTACTCACTCACAAAATTAATCGGCATCATTGTCGACCACACTCTCTCGCTCTTTCCCTATACGTTTTCTGTGCGTTAACCAGTTCCTTTTACCCTCATGGTTCGGGTCTCAAACAGTCGATTTGTTTATTATTGTTATTATTATTATTATTATTATTATTGGTAGTAGTAGTAGTAATAGTAATGTCGTGAGGTACTGCTCACATTTGTGAGTAGTGTGCAAAACAGTTGGTGGTTTCTTTCAACGATCAAAAATTAACTAGCACACCGAGGGAAAAGTGCTTCCTCTCGAACAATAACTACCGATTGCTTCATGCATTACCCGACTTGCTTCCAGGAACTGCGATGATACGTTTCAAATGCGATTTTTGTTATATGTATGCTAAATTAATGATATCCTAATTGTTATTTGCAATGAACAACTTCCCTCGACCGAGCACCGCCTTGTAGAACTAGAACAGTAGTAGTAGTAGTAGTAGTAGTAGTAGCAGTAGTAGTAGTAGTAGTAGTGGTATTGTTTGTGTTCTTGATATGGGATCTATTGAAGTCTTGGAAATGGTGATCGGAATTCATTAAAGCCAAATGAAACTGGGACCAAAACCAGGTGAATTACCCAATGTCAAGTAGAACCAACAGCCAAGAATTCCAGGGATTATCGCATTTTCTGGTCAAACATTGGTCCATTGTTCGTTGTTCGAACGTGATCAAAATGGTTCGTTTGTTACCTTTCCGGTATTCAGTTAATTCAATTACATGGGTCTGCAATATAGGTTATAATTTTCATCTCTTGATTAGCTGCTGACTGAAAGCTTTATTGTAGTGTGTGCGTACTGTCGTCCGATCTCTTTGCACGATCACCACATGGGTTATCCACATCACAATGGCGAAATAAGTTCATAATATCGATCAGAACACTAGTCGTAGGTGAACTAATGTTTCTAATTTCTCTTGGTACTGGCTCAAGAAAATTGCATTTCTACAATTTACAACAACGCGCTAAATGATGACGGGGTGTTCGATATATAGCAATTAAGCATTCATAACTGGCATGGGCTCCCATCAAGCATGGTAAATTAATTAAGCGAAGAAGGAAACACTAATGCTTCCACCCCGAGGTTCGCAAATGGTTATTCTTTGTGCTATTTGTCATTCTGTCAGTTCCACTGCATTCAGAACGAGTGATATCCCGATAACGGGGGTCTAACAATGGTTGGCAGATGAAATCGTGGTTACAAAACATCACAGCGCAAATTTGAAAATCCTTGAAATACCACTGGCTCAGGTTACTCGCATCAAAGCGATAATTATTTGGAGGAGCTCTTCCTACATGTCTGCCACCTACTTCTAGCCCACCGCCTGAAAATCAACAACATGCTCCGTTTCTGGGGTTATTATTTATGTGGGCTTTGGTTTCAACTACAACATTAGTCACTATTTAAAGGTGAAGAACATGGAAAACGAAAAAGCTAATGGTGCATTTTGTAATTATGAATTTGCACCTATTTGTGTGCGTGTAAGCACACCGGTGTTGGTACTTTTTTTAATGCCATCTGGTTATGCATATCATGATGTCACTGACTATTTTGAGGAGTACAAAATCTGGCACTTGGAAATCATTCAACGTGACTTCTATCGTAGATGAATAGTTGGCAGGTATAAAAAACGTATCCAGATTGAACAGATTTGCATGCTACCTCACGTGAATCGTCGTCTGAACTAACCACACAATTTCATCTACTGCCCTTGTTTTCTCTTCTCAAAGCATATTGCGTGAGTTTCGTGACAGAGAGATTGGTCAGCTCAGAACCAACAATCCACAAAGAATCAATAGAATAAAGTACCGGTAGTAGTAGTACTAGACGTCATTTCTTTTCTTGATGCATCAATGTATCCAATTTGCAACAGCCTGTTAATATCTAACGCCATAACTTGGGTAAGTNACAGCGTACAATATGTTACGAGTACACGGTACTCTACAAATGAGATTCATTCCATAAACTTTTCTCTATGAGTCTTGACTTGCTGAACCAGACACGGTTTGGACGTGCAAAGACAAAAGTTCGAAAACGTAGATCTTATTCGTTTAATGGTAAATTTAATAAAAGTGGATAAAACAGAAATAAGAGATGCACCGAACGGATAAAAAGTGCGCTTTCCAATACAAAAAGTACATAACAAGTACAATNNNGTACAATGAATACATGAATGGAAAAGAAACATGCATGAACACTACAAAGTTACACATCGTAACGATTTGACTATCATAGCTACTTTTCAAAGTAATTGAATAACAATTTCGACCAATTGTCCTTCAAACTCCATCTTCATGCACAATCCCCAGTTCAATCAGTCAACAAAACGCTCAGTTTCATAGTTGTTATAGCTTATTAGTGGTACATATGTAACCAGTCGTCTGGGATGTGAGCTTCGGACACTTCAAATGTCTTGAAAGTAAAGAACCCAGTGGACTGACCGACTACAATTGAATACGAAATGTAAGCAAACTTCAATTGGTAATTCTGGTCAACTTCTCGTCATTCGTCTAAGGATTCGGAGCTCAAATTCCGGAGTGTGTGAATGTGCGCTACTGATGAGCTATGACAAGAATGAAACTCGAGTCTAATTCTATCTGAGTGTATAGTTCATTGGATGAACTGAGGATTGCTAGTATGATGATGGTCAGTCCAAATTTAAATCACATCCCTCACCACTGTTCACAAGCAACTGTGCGATAAGTGCAATGGACTAAGTTGTTCCGGGGTTAGTTATCAAGAATTCGATTGTTCCTGGGAGTTGTTGAAGATGTGACTTCATCATATTATAAATTTTGTCATCAGTAGGCTAGTGCCGAAGTTCGCAAAAGTGCAATACCTGCATTAAGCTAACAAAGATGGTTTGTGCTTTACAGTGCATAGGCAGGTTTGATCCGTTACCCGGTGATCTCTTGCACTCTTTTTGTGAGGTTCCGGATTTGATCCTCAATTATGTCAATTGAGTCTCACTGCTGATGAGATTCAACCTTTGTCGAAACAGCTGTCCAGTACCTCCTAGTTTTCCTTTTCAGGCTTTATTTTGCGCTGTACCCTACAGAATTCACCAGTTCCATATCAATAAGATGCTTCTACAACTTTCTCATTCTAGAACCAAATAATGTTTGCATACATTCAATTCTGAAGAACGAGAAAAGAAATCATTGAAGTCGTTTTCCCCGTAAAAATAGAGATAGATCGATCGCTGAATCGACGTTTCGTTGAAAACTACCTTTACTTAGCCTCAATCGACGATAACATTATAACATCCATGAGCATAGATCCGCAGAAGACGGATGCATACGGATTTAAAGTTCAAAAGAAATATTTGGCTTTCAACTAATGATTCACGAAAATCGTCTGTTCTATTTCGAACAGGTAAGTAGATAGACTAACACTTCGATATTAGTTCCTTTCGTATACTCTCATCGTTCGCGTACATGAAACTAATAGTAAAATGAAGTGAATTGAGAAGTCCAGTTAGGTTCTATCGTGTGTTTGTGTGTGTGTGCATCTGTGCAGTTGCAGATGATTGGTTGCAGTCAGGGAAAGACAAGAGTAAAGATCATACGGTTTTGGACACACAAAGAGGGTTGTTGTGATAGATCGATTATGCGTCGAGTATCTCCATTCGGTGTTTATTGTGATGACGTTACAGAAGCGAGAGCAGCTTCGTAAGGTCTGCCTTGTGGCCGCTTTCAGCCGAGTGGCGTGCAATCGCCGAGGTCGGTCTACATAATGCAGCCAGAATATATCGTATAGTTTGGGTCATTGATTCATGCACTGACTTAGGAATGTGTTCGGCCATTCTGCTTTGATATGATCCGTTGGTTTTACCAACATATGCTTCGTTGCAGCTCTAACAGAAGGCATAAATGCAGTTGGAGGTAGACTCTACTGAGTGGTGATCTTTAGTTGGGTATAGGGGGATACTTCGTATGATCAGATGCAGATATGATGCAGTAGCATACATAGTAGGTTCTTTATAAAGCACTTTTGATTCCTCTTTGTATGACAGAGAAACGTGGCTATCCTATTCAAGTACCCGATGGGTGGTTGCTTGGGTCTTATTTCCTGTCTAATCACAAAAACAAACGGACGACTCCGGAAACCATTCTCCCGTAAATCGTTATATCTAGTACCCTGTTAGTGTTTTATTGTGTCCTCTGTACACATTTTTTATCACCCTATGGAACACTGTTCAAACCAGGGCTTTCTTGTGTTCCACCGGCGAGAAACTGTAGAAGTGAAGATACTATCTGAATCAAGTCTTCTTATGGAAGAGAGATCGTTGATTTGAGCCGTCACCTTGTCGGGTTATGGTGACATCAGGGAAGGCTATTCAGTTTTCCTCTCTACTCCAAAGGTTAATTTCAAGTTAGAATGCGCTGTGCTAAATTCACTCTGCAGGACATCAATGTATTCAGGCTGATTGAAGATGATAAAAACATCCTCAAGGTATCTGTTAAATAAAAAGGTTCGCTTGATTGTCTCATCCAACCGTGCTTCAATCATACCCTTGAAAATGTAAGCCAGGATATGCCCAAGTGTGTTACCCATTGCAACACCGACCGATGAGATAGTATTTAGCCTGAATGACTCGATAATCAATCAGATTGATCATAATGCACCGACTGTGATCTGGGTGTGCTCGTCATCGCTAGTGCTTTCATGCGTTGGTTAATCGCTCGGATGTTCTGTCCGAACTTTTTTCATAAAACCACCTTCTTGGAACCCGAGAACAGTGGTGCATTCTCTTCTGGCTGATGAAGTTGGACAACTGATTGGTAGATTCAATTCTCGGGTGCTCAGGGCCCGATTTCGAGCCTTCAGTGAGGTTGCTAGTGGGGTTCACAACCGTATCCGCAGACCCTGAAATAGATCTGATCTGAGTGGCACAGATTAACCGTTGCATCTCTTAGACCTTTCCCATTTGTCTCTTGATGATTTCACTTGCTGGTGGCAGGTCGTGTAACTTGAAGTACATCCTGTAGTTTTAGTCCATACCATCCACTAAGGACGATTTGAAAAGTTCAGTGGGACTCTGTTTGTTGGTAGTATGCACTGCATTTCAGTACTGGAGCAGGAAATAGTTCAATCTAAAATCTAACTCCGACACTGTTTTCGGTTTGGCGGATGCAATGACACTTTTCATCTTCCTCCACCCCAAACCCAATTCCCAACCTCGCTGTTTGAGCAGGGAATAGGTTGTGCCTTTCGTCCATGACGAAACCGATATTGTCGAACTACACGTTCATCTTCGTCGCACAAAGCTGTGATTCAGCTTACGTCACCAAACTTGTGGAATGTCCATTCATCTAAAACATTACCATAGGGCTCATATAATAAACGACCTGGTTAGTGCATGCGTTAGGAACATCTCCAGGCATTTGAAACAGAAGTCGTGGCAGATCTTCACAAGTCATTATGTATAAGCTACCGAGGTATGTAAATTTCTGGCCGTGAGTTTTCATTCCTTTATATCACCTTCATTTTGTGGAAGCAAGCCTCACGAATATAAACTTTATTCACATTTGTTACGCAGAGCCCCGAGGTTCTAGTTAATCACCATACATCTCCATTACAACCGATATTTTACACAAATACACAAATTGGCAGCATACATCTGTATTCACACTTCTCTTACACATTGGACATCATCTGATGCATAATTTGACATTTATCCATTCAAGGTATGCAGGTGTTCCATCATCCAGAAGGCCTATGTGCACATTATTTCATCTTCTCAATCAGGCTCATCAGTATCTAGTTAGCGTAAACCCGATTCCCAAAAACTGTTAAACATCCACGTCTCTTATGACAGAACAAATCAAATTCCTCAAAAATCATTCAGAGATCATTATGAATTTTAATGAGCAAACAGCAATATACACCGGAAATGCTGTAAAACAAATTGTTTTTGGACAGCGTCTCTTTAGGGCTCTAAGTTGATAAATTACTTTGAACAATAAGAAAACAAACTATAATTTATCTTCAGGTCAATAAGTATACCAAGCTGGAGATCGTTTTGCGCGACAACAGCGTTTCTTTATAGGTCAACTACTAAGCATCCTGTACTACCTGCGCACGTAAAATGTTTGTTGCCCTCCGGAGTGCACATGGTACAGTCATATTGGAACTGCTGGTATCTGCTCAGTGCCCGCAGCGAGTCAAATAATTCGTCTTTCTGGGTTTGGAGTTGAAGGTGCAGTAGCTTTAATCTTTTACCATTACTACCCGCATTTCCGCCCAATTGGTACACATGGAAGTTCAACAGCCGCTACTGGAAGGTGAATTGCAAATGTGCGCCAGAAAATACCACTAAAATCATGAGCTTCGGACCCGTCTAGGGTTTGATTATAAGCTGTGGATGTAGTCCAGTTGATTTCCACGGGTTTCTTTGAGAAACGTTAGAACAGCTTGACTGGCCAACTTACACAAACGCCCGCTATAAGTTCACACCACTTACATGAATTTCAAGTAATACCAATAATGGAGCCTAGCGTTATTGATTCATCAGCTTCCTCAACTATGAACTGCGAAAAAATTCGGCCTAAGCACAGTCAAGTTTACGCTTTCCCAAACATTCCCGTGGGTGAATCGGAAGGCTCGTTCGCTAAACTGCACAATGAAATTTAATCAAACCACTTTCAACCCACATTTCAGTGAACTGAATCTGACCTATTCTATTAGTTTCACCAATACGGAAAGAAGACAAATATCGCGAGATGTTTGCATTTCGCTTAATCTTTTCAATAGCTGACTTAAAAAAACGAGAACATATATAGCACATGGGGTTGTTCAGTTATGCTGAATAAACATGTATAATTATACAAATCTCCATAACGCCTGCCGTTGGCATTTGAACTTGTTGGGGGTGTAAAGACTTAAATAATGAACCCTTTCCTCACAGTCCCAAGACGTAGGTGTGAAGACAAAATTACAACCGTTTGATCACCCTGAAATCGATCGGAAATTAGGCCACAACTGGGTTTTTTGGTGATATTCGAGCCTTTTAGTTGAGGAGGGAGAACAAGAGTAAGCGTGATGACTTTACGCAAGCACAGTTCCTTTGGGAACCGACTAAATAACCACAACCTTTGGTCGCATGTTTAGGTGTTATTTTTCCTGCATTAAGGAATATTTTCCAAAGTATTCAACCTAGAGCAAACTTGAAGCCATCTTGAGCACTACTGTGAGCCATTTTATGAACAGTGGTTCCAGGATAAATCCACAAAGTGGGGTGTAGTATAAACTGAATTAAACGCGGATCGTTGATCGCACTGGTATTTGTTTTCCGCAGTATTATGGTCAACGATAAGTGGTTAGTTTACGGTAAGAAAGCAACGGGATTAAATAATATACACAAAAGAATATCATTTACTAAACAGATATTTATCAGTCGTCTTCTTTTGTTCTCTTTGTCACACAACATCTGTTTGAAACGCATGGTTTCCCATTGGTCAATACCATTGGCGTATGGTTTGTTGTCCTGAAACTAACGCGTAGCCCCTTGGCTGGCGCTGTCTCGGAGGATTGGATTGCCACATGTACGAAGAAGAGCTTTCACCTGAGTTCACTCTATCCGATGTATAAGCTCATTTGAAATCATTAATATGTTTAGGCTGAACGCGGACCAGTGTACATAAAAAACTCCTGTTCATACAGGTTGCATACCGTTATTTGTTTTCAAAAAGGGGGTGAACAATGGGTGTGTTTGAATGTCAAAATGAATTGAACCATAACTATCTCTCATAAACGCAGTATACAATCTAACATCTGACATGTTACCTTCAAACTAGCCAACCGCCAACGTTCGGAGCTTTCTTTTCAATGAACTGATTTGTCGGAAAATGAAAGGGGATCACTGAAAACAATTATTCGCACTCTAGCACGCATTCGTATGTCGCAAGTTTCAAATGATTCTCATTGAAGGCGAAACTTTTATGAATTATATGATGTTTCTCTCCGGAATAGTGTCGTTCAGATGTTGGTGTCGTCTATTTTTATCCAGCAAACCGAACGTTTGATGGAGGTATTCAACAAAATATGTCCTGATCCAATCCACTGAACCAAAGGGATTTGATCGTAGATTTTGAAAACCAATCGAGAGAAGAAGACTTCATATTCAATAATAATACAGATTCGTTAGTCTACGAAACTGGTTACAAAAAGTGATTGCCGAGAGCAAAACAGTTTCAATGAGGAATACAGTTCAGTCTCCGGAACTTGTGAAAAATTTCGCACCTATAATTGTGAAGGGAATTTGTGTTTGAGTCAGAAAACAGAAAGGCCATTCTATTTAGTTTGAATACAGGAAAACGAAACAAACAGTCAGTCAGTCAGTTAGTAGCAGCTTTATGCGCCCAGATGGGTGTATTTTCAGCAATTACACCATATTTGTGGATTCAAATTTACAAAATCATTACGCAATGAAACTGAAAGCAATGGGGTGTGCTTGTCAATGAAGCAAGCGGTTGCGCAATTCTGTGGAAATTTTATCCTTATCCATAAGTAGACGTGCTAGATGTGGCAGAACAGAATTACGATAAGCAGAGGTACGTGCAAATAAAAGTTTAAATCTTGAGCGTCTGGATGATGTAAATACAGCTTCTGAAAATTCGTTGTGTAATGCGTGGTGAGCGTCTAAGAGTATTTTGGTGGTGAAACTTTCACATGCTTGTAGGTGTCTGTCCATAATAGACTCGGCGAGTCTATCCCTGACAATGCCACTACATTTAGAGATGTGTTTCAGAGATCATGCCAGTAAATACAAGTCTTTATTCAACATACTGGGAAAAATTACTGGGGAGCAATACAACCAGTGGGGTAGCACGCATGCATTCACAAATCTAACAATCAGCTTGTGGGGAACAGAAAGATTTATTCGGATGAACTAGATTACTAATGACTGCTTATTGAATATCATTGCATTGTATTTTGTTACTTTTGCAAAGCCATTAAGTTCAAACTTCAATAAAAAGAAAGCGCAATAGATACCATTAGTATCATAGGAATCACTCTGAGGGTAGATGGGCGTTAGCAACTGGCTTCTTGTTACAACAAAGAGCGATCTCTCTCATAAAGGAAACTAGCTTGGCGAGTAACGACTATAGTTGGGTTGGAATTGGGAAAGCTGTATCGACATAAACGTAGACAAATGACAAAACTGCTCAAACATGGAATCGAACTATAGTTGAGAAACATAGAGACAACTGAATACGTATTTTATAACTCCGTTTCTCTTTTCGGTTTCTTTTTCAAGAACATATCTAAGTATTTCATTAATTTTTAATTTAAAATTAACCTTATTATTTATTTAAGGCAGGTTTACCTTAGTGCCAAAGGACTTCTTCAATTCGTATTCGCATGAATTATCGGCTGATAATTTTCTTTAGACTTCTCGGTGTTACATCACCTTCACATTTTCCGTTCATATCTATTCACAGCGAGCACGGCAGGTGAAATCGCAGATATAGTGCATAAATTACACAGACAACTACTGTGGTCCAAAGTGGTACATGTGCGTCAAACTGATTTGAAAAATGATGAGGGACTGATGTTCCGTGGCATATTTAAAAAGTGGTAAACATCTACTTCGTTGATTTAATTGGAATAGTTTGCGCTCCCGTATCACCCTATTGGCAAATTTTATTTCTTCCAATCGACAGTAGTAGTAGTATTTGTTGTTGTTGTTGTTGTAGCAGTGTTATAAATCCACAAGACGGTGCTCGGTCGAGGATAGTCGTATATTGAGGGTAACTGATGGAAGATCAGTTATTTGGCGTGCATAACACAGAAAATTTCATCAGAAACATACCATCGCAGTTCCGGGCCGCATGATGGGTAATGAATGTAGCAATCAATAGTTATTTTCTCAGATACCGCAATTTGCCCTCAGTCGTCTTCTTAACTTCTGATCATCGAAATTGATCACCAATCACGCTACCTACTACTCACAAGTGAGTAGTATCTCATAACAGCAGTAGTAGCATGGTTTTGTATAACGACATAACTCGTGTAAGCCTAACTGCTTACATGTATGGTAGAAAATTTTATGCCAACTGTAACGTCTAATATAGCATGCAAAAAACTACGGCAATCAAGTTAACATTGGCTTATCTCCTTCCCCTCTCTCTGTTGATGTCAGGTTGGTGGCAAAGGAATTTCTGAAAGCGGTTACATTAGATAGAAAGAGTCAAAATCCAGATTGTACAGAAGCGTGGAAATGACAGAATAGCAATTTAGTGTTCAAATGGTCGTTATGGTTAGAAAAAAATCTTCCTGCATATTTGACAAAAATCCAAAGTGTTAATCAGGAAGGCTTGGGAACAACTCATCAACAGAAACTAAAATAACATGAATTATAATAGCCAGATTGCGGTGCAAGATTAGGAAAATCAGATATCGTCGGAATCTTGAGAGCGGAAAATAGTATGCCTTGGTTGTGAAGCCTTTCGGAGAAATAACTGAGATAAGGCATGTATCAAAAGTGCACCATGATTGAATTCACTATGCATAGAAAAAATTAAAGATGGGAAATCAGTGAATGGAAAGAATTGGGATTCAATCATATCATGTTTCAACGACTTCTGCAACTTTCGTTTTAACGAGTCTTCTGTCTTATGGATTGTCATTCAGGAAGTTCGTGAACTGAATGACACAATCCATAAGACAGAAGACTCGTTAAAACGAAAGTTGCAGAAGTCGTTGAAACATGATATGATTGAATCCCAATTCCCGTCTGAACCGGAGAAATACGTTACGAATCTGTCATCAGTTCAATGAAGAGAATGTTGGGGTTGTTCCAGTGCACCATTCCCTGGACGTAACTGGGCGATGCACCTTCTGAAGCATCCATTTTAAGGGGGAGACAGGATAAATATTTATTGATACTTTTCGCTGACCAATGATAGTGAAACCCAGGTCCAATTATCGTTGATTTTCCAATTTCCAATATCCCATTTACAGAGATGCGTTCGCTTATTTTGTTTGCAGATTAGTGCATGTGCTTACGTGCATGCCGTTGTGTTCCTGATAAAATTCAACGTTAGGATACAGTTTATGCAGCACAGAGCGCGGCTTGTGTGGGTTTGTTTACCTTGTGGTTTGTACGGCAAACGGGGGCAAAAGGTCAAAAGCACATGGTCTTAAAATCTAAGTAAATCTAAGTAACCTTCGGACAAGACAATGATCCAACCGTGTATAACCAGTGCATATGTACGTGCGTGTGTTGAGTTTGTTTTTGTGGACAAGAACACCTCAGGAATGAAACAAAACTGGCGCATCTGTCATACATACATACATACATGCAGTTTCATCATACAAAAGTTATTGTTTCATTTATTCGCTTTCATATCCACCCACAATCGTCACCCAGGGGCTCATATCAATGCGTTATCAGTTTCACCATAGGCTTTCTAATGTGCGCCAGCACATATTCTGATCTGACCGAGCACAGGGTGTAGCTGTTCCAGATTATTTCGATCATTGTCTGATTGTTTATTGACCTAAAGGCCGCGTAGATTTTCTACCACACAGATTAAAATAGAATGCTGATAAATTGTCGCCAAAGGCATAATCTATTTTAGAAAATTAGCTCATTATTAAGGATATACTATAATAATAAAACATACTATTTCAGGCCCAGTACCACTGCTTTGTCTTCATATATCTAACACCAATAGCGCCAAACCAGGTTTATACAACAAAAAGCAGATTTTTAGACAAGTAAAACATCGAACCATGGTAACTTCTTCAGAAAGCATAGAATCGCGGTACTAGGCGATTCGTTTCCGAAAAATATTCGTATCTATGCACATAGATATTTGTAGTACTAGGAATATTTGCTAATCAGCGATCATGACAACAGTGACATGAACAACCGACTATTGGGCTTTCTCGATGTCAAGATGGAAGTGGAGCACGAAAGAGGCAGTTTTCTCATTGGGGAAAATCAGATAAAGCACATGTGTACAAGAAAAGACTATTGGTCAGGAATGTAGTAACCATCGAGTATTCGTATTTTTCTTCCTCAATCAATCGCGGCTATTGATCCAAAGTGCCGACTTCTAATTAATCGTCCCGAAACTTAAAAATGTAGCTCCTAATTGGTGTTATCTCAGTTTATTAGATCACCACAATACCGCAATCAACACTTGATGAAATATAAGCTGTAATTACCGTTCATAGGGCACTGGTGAAATTATCCAAAACCCTTGCAGAGATAAGAATACAATACGTCCAAAGTTGAAAGCATTGGATTTATTTTACAGTCTCAGCATCTCCCTCCTGATCGCAAGCCAAATTATCGAACAAGAAACACATGGCAGCTTCTCCTTCCTCCACCTTAAGGTGTAATGTAGTGTTGATGGAAGTGTGAGCCTATCCATTCGTGGAAAACAGAAATGGAAGTATCTATTTAAGCACGTCAAGTTTTCTTCAGTTCAGTAGTAGCTTCCTCCCCAATCTTCCCACATGAAGTCTATAGACTAAGAATAGTTTACGACCCTGTGAGAAAAATATGAATACTCGATAACCTAGCAGACAAAATCACGAGACCTTCTGTGCGAATGGCTATCTGGAATTGTTCACTGAATTGTAGACCACTGAGCGCTTATAAGCAAAAAGACAGATGTCGGCACCAAAGTATAAGATTGTTCTCCAACCT
>UZAN01040058.1:73308-88661 GCA_900618425.1 Echinostoma caproni | reverse complement strand
AGTAATCGAACATGCTATGGTAGTATAGTGACTAAACACCTTCACAGGGCGTGCCACAAACACCAAGCTCTGATTGCAGGTTCGACGAGCCTGGTTAAAACCGGAATCCGGACGTACTGGGTTTGAGGAATCCCACACTAAAATATTTAGATATTCGGGTTGATTTTACGGTTTTGTCTTAGACAGCTATTACTGTTTCTTCTTTGTCAGAAAATATTTCTTCGACAGTGGTCTCAATACATTAGTAGCATTGAAAATGGTTGTAAACATAGGTGACACGTACCCTCATAGGCATCGGCTATTAAATGAAGAAAGTGAGGTTGGATAAACTGATCATACAATGTAATTTGGGTAATGCGGAGCATATGACTGAATACTTTGTAGAAGAAAAGTGCGGGGTATGCTATATCTGGGCGATTATAATTTTTGGTTATCAATCTTGCTTTGACATGAGCAAATGACTCACAGTGTTTTTGCTCTGAAATACAGTGAGTTTCGATTGAGGGGAGTATTAGTGGTTAAACAAGTACTTCCTACTGAATACACGCCTTCTTGACGCGCATGCACACAAGTATAAGCTAACGAACGCATTAGTTTTCTTTGCGGCCCTTTGGAAGCACGTTGACGTGTAATTAATAAGAAAATTGTATAGTTTGTTCTGTGAAGGTTTCTTTTCTCGAGAAACATGTGAACAGTTATGCAGCCACGGCCACAAACGATAGAGTGTTAGCTACTTGAAATATACGTAACTAAACTACTCACTGAGAAATCATTCAAAATTTGATGCTCAAAAGCAGAATAGGCGATACTGTCGAAGTAGTTGACATGCTAGATGAGCTAAATATCATAAATTGTCATAGGGCTCCATTGGATGTGGCATCTCTACTAACCAACGTTCCATTTTAAGAAATCATTTGGTTAATTTGCAAACAAAGGGGAACTCAAGAAAAACAAACGGAGAATACCGGCGTTGATTTGGGACCGAGTGTTTCTAATATCTTTGTCGAATTTGGACCTTCCTTCAGGGAAAACATTTGTTGACAAATTGATGGGGTATGGATGAGCAATGCGTTAGGTCCAATTATAGCTGTTATATTTATTGCCTATCTGAAAACTAAGACTGGATTTAAAACGGTAGCAGCTCAAACCGAAGTACTGCAAGTGCAGGAAATAGGAGAAAACGGACAACCAACTACGAGTCTTAGACATCTGCATGGCTAGCAGATCGGATGGTCCGATTTTCAGATCTATGCGCCGTAAATTATCATGAGCTAAGTAAAATCTGCTTTTCATAGGTTCGTCCCACTTCCGTTTTCTTATTTTTCATTTTTGACTTCTTTCTATTGAACACACAATGATACACATTTCACAAAGGGAGAATCGGCCGAACAAAGAGCTGGCATACAATACACAATGGGGAAAGTCAGGCTGTTTCGGTGGGATTCGGACACACGTTTTCGGGGTGATAATTTGGTGATGCTATCGCCAGTGTAAACACGGACTCAGATGAACACTAGTCGATCGGGTTAGACGGATATGTCAGTCTGCCAAACCCCAATCTGAAGTGCAACATATGGAATGAGCACAAAAGGCCAAGCGTTATCCTTCTGAGTTTATCGGAATTCCTGGCGCTCGTGTACAGTTAGCACTGATATAGATCGAATGTTACGTAATCACTTTAATTCCGCCATTGCTTGCACTTTCTTTGGCTTCTTGTTCAGTCTTCCGTTACACCACAGCTTGGATACCAACGCCACTGATGAAAGCGTAAAATCGTCCGATCACTCGTTATTTATCAATCGGAATATTGATTGATTCGGAGTCAAATAACTCAGTAGAACCCATAGACACTCATTTAATCAGGCGGTCAAGCATACTCTGGAATAGGTTCAACTACAGGTCAACACAAAATTTGCTACGCAATCACAGCCGAACACAAACATTATCATTTTCGAGGTTTATGTCAGTTACAAGTTATCAGGATGGTTGTAATGAATCCACCAAAATCGTGTATTCCGCCAGTGGTTCAAGTATGCTTCAACTAGCGGAAAGTTAGCAGTCTATCGACGGAAATCTATCCTGTGCCAATTTACACACACATTTGCTTGTATAAACTAATCCCGTCTATTATTTCGAATTCATTAGCTCGGACGATTTCACATTTGCAAGTCAGTTGTTCCTACCTTGGTATGGAAGTGTGCCTTCTCTGTCTGACAATATTGCTCTTCTGTTATTTTCCTTGGCTTATCTATATAAGATTTAAACTGCTAATGTAGCGACTTAACGGGTGTTTGCAGTATATTTCGATTTTCTTAAATGAGTTATATGTGTGCCTTTCAGATCCCCGGGTAGCTTTCTAGGGTAACCTTCAGGAAAGGATCCCTTCAGATCCTCACCACCCAATGCAAATTGATTTAATACATTGCGGTTACGAAACTCTTCACACACTACAAAATCCGATGCACATGCTGCTGTAAGAGAGCTTTTCGAAGTTTACCTGCTCATTTTGCACGGGAATCCACTGACAGTGTGAGTACACCATGTGAAATTCGTTTCAACTTTGAACATAGATCTATATTGTGATCCTGGAGAACCAAAAAAAATATTTTCCGAGTAAATGATTCAATTAGACGGTTGATTTGCAGCGCGTTTCTTTGACTACAACAGAGAGGAAGGGAGATTTGGACGATTGATCTCTCGCATGAGGAGCACGAGCATGGACGCTGCCTCAACCAGAGCTACGCATTCAGTAGTTGATCTTTCAGATTCGAAGGGAGATACAACACACCGCTTGGCTTGTATCAGTTCGAATGTCTCTTTCCATTTCCGATTTAATTATCCTGTTTCATTCCTAATCTCTATGTGCCAGCACAGTTTCTTCCTTCTTCGACCGATCCCACTAATTGTTTGGGTAATGGCACGCAATTTGCCCAGTTCCATTCCTTCTAATCTCTCACCTTCAGTGGAATGATATTCTTGTCCTTTGACGAGGGCGCCCCGGCTGCAAACAGTAAAAGTTTTACACGAAGTGGCCAACGTGGAATGGATACACGCTTGTCGTTTTCTGGCACGCTGGTTCCCCAGCTGAGCCTGAAAGGGTGGCCACTAATAGAACATTAAGAGCACTAACCGCTATATCTTTGGATCGTCACAGCATATCGTTCAGTAACCCTGCTATTTCTGTTGGTCTACCATCGTCTGACCTGTTCAGAGGAGAGCTTTTTCGGATTGAACAGTTCTATAGGCTTCCGTTTCACAATGAAACCGATTATTTTTTGCACATTCATTCTATTTATTACCATCATAATTTGTGTCCACTTTCTGTCCGTCGGTATAGGTGTTCTTTTACCTATGAAAACGATACCCTCTGGGGACATAGAGGGTCGAAAAGCTAAACTAAATCCAGAGGCATGACAAGTGTCTATTTCATATGTGGTTGTAGTTGAGGGATCGGCAGTTTGATTTTTCGCCTCGCATTAAACATTCACTTCACTGGATTATTACTCACTGTTGCTGGCAACGGGATACAGAAGTGCATTTGACAAACAAAATACGTGTCAATCAATGCTCATAGATAATTAGAGACCACCTAAGAGAATGCACAAATACAGGGGCAGTAATCCAATAGAAAATACTCACCATCAGCTTTCAGGTCTGCACAAGGCATGAAATTTTGTTCGATTAATTCGTTGATTATTTTGATTTAGATTGATTATAAAGTGTTAGAAAAAGAGCCAATTTATCGAGTTGATGTTATTAATAAGAGAAAGAATATGATGATTCATACATATTCGTATCTCGAATTTTATTTTTCTATACTGTTATGATGAAACTGTAACATTTCATCCATAGATAGAGCCAGCTGTATATATCATAAAGTGTGAGCACAGAAATTACGGGATTAGTTTTCCAATAATTGAACCATTTATTCCGGAAATTGCATCATCTTGCTCTGTAAGCCCATTCTCAGTAGTAAGGAGAAAGGATAAAGTGTCATTTGGTGGTACTGTATAGTTCCATTTTTTATAAAAAGCAAAGGAAAATAATGGATTGAAAGTATTTCACAGAACAAACAGGATATTTCCACAGTGGCTCTTGTATCATATTATCATAGCATAGGTATTATCCTATCGTTTCGATGTCAGTCGAACAAAAAATGCGACGAGTCTGCTGTCTATTAAACTAAAATAATATGATGATAAAACCAATGCTTTTATTGTGACCCGTTGTGGTATAAAATGTCAATTCAGTTTGCTACGTAACGTAACAGGGGAAAAACAACGGCTGAACATGTACATCTGACAAGATGGGTATACATATTGAGTTCAAAGAAAGGATTCGGTTGGAAAACGTGTGTGCTATAGTTTACCGTGCCGTCGTGAGAAAAAAACAAACTGAACTTTTCTCTATCTGAAATATGTCGTCCTCTGTCCTGAACATAGGTATAACATATATGGTACCGAATACGATGTCGCGTAACCGTGATTTCACCGCTTCAGCCCAGATCAGGGTAAGGATATCGGACCACCTAGTTTAATAACCGAATGTCCAACCTAATCAAAATGCCTGGACAGGTGTCGCAAATTGTGCATCCTCACATACTCGAACCATTCGGACAAACACCTAACACATCAATACCACTACAAGTGACCAGTAATATGTCACACACTGGAAGCACATAAGAATATCGGTTTAAAAGACTTTGCATGAAAGTGGTTCACATGTTTTTACCAGAAACGCCATTTCAATTACAGTTCTGCATTGTTTTACTAACTCGACTTGACCACCAATATTCATTCAATATATGTATGCAACACAGCTTTGTCAAATGCAAGAAAACATATTTCGGGTAATAGAAGGAAAAATTCACTCTGATTCAAATTCTAAAAACTGACCATCAAAGAACTCTGCAAAAGTTGAAATGCACAGCAACACAAAATTATGATTAAATGAAAGAAATATAAATTTACGGAAAAAATTACGAATTTTACAACTGTGGATGGAAGAAAAATTATATAAAACAGCTCCACTTTCAATTCGTATAGAATCTCGTGAACTGCTCACTTTTGAATGCCGTCCCTGAAAAAATCCACACAATACAGTACAATGAATAACGCCCTTGAAGATCGATTAACCGATATCATTAAGAACGAGAAAGTCTAATACACAATTTGGTTTCTTCCTTTTTCATTACCGAGGTAAGTAGCACTCATTTTCTTCCAGGCTAATATAGTAGCTCAAAACTATAAATTCAAAAATCGAAGGGTGATTACATCATCCGGGTATAGGATGATTGCACCAGTCAGTTATCAGTTACGCAACCAAAATACTGAGCAAACTCTCACCTCACAACTATTGTTGGAGCACATATTCCTTTTCCTCTTCTTTAAGTCGTTTCCTTCACATTTACACCAAAGCTGGTCTTCATTTCTCATATGTTTGAATCATTTTATGTGGGATTGGTCTCTTTAAAAATTTCATACATCCCGTTAGGGATTGCATATACATGAGAACCTGAATCACCACAGAATTAAACTGTTTTCCGTTATCCCTTCAGCTGTGTACAAATATCTTGCCATCTGTTGGACTGTAGAAGTTTGCACCAATGCGAAGCAAACATTCCGGGTAGTAAGCCAAGTGAAGACTGGGTTGTCGCTACGGTTTGCTCGAGCCTTGGCTTTTCGATACCACAAACTAGACCTCTGTAAAGAACTAGTGTTTGTAGCCAGCCTCACCCTGTTAAGCTAGAGCTGAAACCGTGGTTCAGATTAGTATGCATGTATCCCCACCCCCTTCCTCTGTCCATTCCGAGTGTGACTGTTGATCATAAAACTTCGCATGAATTTTGCCTGGTCGAGTGCTTTTTGTTTGCTTAAAGATTTGTATTGTTCTGATCGAACTTTCACATGCATGTTTGTCCACAGCTTTACGGAAAACACGAAATACTTAAACTCAGCCTCGTCCACGATGATGTGAAATTCTCACTCTCATTACATTTCTGAATTGACTGGCTTGAAAATGATGTGATCCACAATCCAGTTTTGTTTATCTCTGAAATAAGTCTATTTAACTTCTCTAGTTTGTGTGCGTTAGTGAAGAGGAATATGTGTCGATTTTTGGCACACGCTAATCTCGTCTACAGAACTTGAAAATTCACAACACACACTGGCTTAGCGTGGCCATCCACCGGACTGGAGATCTTATTGGGCACGTAATATACTGTCATTGAAATGCGGCACCAGTCAAACGTGCCTGTCACACATTTAATTCTTTCACTGCGCAATTTCCATACTGTACTATTCATTCTACAACTTCCTCGTTTGTCATTGCAAAACGAATCATATTTTTCACTGTAAAACAGTTCAGAAGATTTTGGGTTTTGTGTGGATAGGTCGACTTGTCATGCAGAATTACCCTATTATTACTCATCTTTGAAGTCGGTTGAAGCACTACAGTATATTTGTTTCATTTTACTCCTCGAAACTCGTCAGCAGTCCTAACTGGCCGAATCCAAGAACCGGGCCATCAACGGATGCCAGTTGGAAGCATCAAACACTGGGACTATCCGCAGTAGCACTCTTCAGTGGGTTACACGAAAAAACGTGACAATTCAGTGAATATCTCTCACTTATATCACAATTATTGGACTTCACCAGGCATTGATGGACCGTCCGCTGCATAATTTCTTTCAAGTATCGGATTGCTTTTGAATTTTGTTAACTATTTAATAGGAGATAAACGTGCATCTCTTAGGTTTTTTTTCAACAATATCGAGAGGTGCTGATTTCGTCAGTGATGATATGCAGGCTTTGGAACGCGCATAGCCATTGGGCACGGATTTGACGCGGACGTGACATCACAAAACACATTTAAACATGCACTATTCTATCAACCAAACCGATACAGGACAAAACTACTTTATGGTGTTAGGGAAAGGTGGAGAAAAACTGGTGAAGAAGAAGGTCACAATTTAAAGATTAGCTTCGCAAGGAAAGCAAATTTCTCAGGCCCCCAATTTGTGCTTCTTGATACTTTTTATCGAGACTTACTTTGATCATTTTCTGCATTGGAATGAAACACATCGATTGAAACAGCATAACAAAGTTCTATGGGTTGACTTACCTCACTTTAGCAGTCTATTCTCATTGTGCGTACCATCACTTGTGTCCATTTCAGATTCATTGCCCACTCACGGCGTCTGAATCTCAACAAACCCGAGGTTTAATTGCCAAATACTACTCCGGTAGTCTATTTCTTATCTGAAATCACGTTCTATCTGATGAAACGCCTTCCAGTTTATTGATTACTACTCTTTCTGGTACAACCTTGACAAAACCTCGCTGCAGATTATCGCTCACATCAACTCACTTGAGCATTTTTTACTGAGAAATGCGCAGGAAACTCACATGTGGTTCTGTGCCTAAGAAAATGCTCTTTACATGTGGCTCATTGAATAAGATGTGAAAATGTCTTTGGTGCTGTACCCGGTCTCCCCTAGGAGATTAGAAAGAAACTAACCAGTTGTGGAAAAAACACGAGTTCTGAAGCACCTTCAGTTGATTAACATTGTGAATTATAGCATCAGAGAAGGTTACTCATTCATATCACTTTGCCGGGTGATGATTCTCGGAGAAAATCGTACAAGAGAAACATTCCTCAGTATAACATAATGACAGATAGGATGGTCAGTCAAATCAATCAATCTCATTATTCCGGCACACACTACTCACAAGTAACTGGGAGTTAAATGCGAAGATCAGTCAAGCCTGGTAGGTATGTGGCCAGTCAGTCCATAACCTTCATGGAAGCCCTGACTTGGTGGCTTTCGATTGAATTTAAGATTTGCGTCCCCCTTCGTCGCTGTCGGGCCAATTGAACTGACTACCTATCACTAAAGACAACACCTAAACAGAAATGAATGGGCAATCTGGTTCAGCTATGGTATGAGCTGGTTGGCTTAGTGGTAACCCACGCCTTCCATGTGATGGGCTCGGAGTTCAAATCCCGGACAGTTGATATGCACCACTGATGAACTCTAATAAGAGCGAAACTCGAGTCTGGTGCTTCTGAGTGTATGGTTAAATCAATGAGGATTGTGCTTGAGGTTGAAGTCCGAAGGATAATCAGTCAAATCAGTCGATAAAAGTAATTTAATTTAGCTGCAAAGCAACGATTCTGTGGTCGCTTCATTTATATACCCAAATATTCCAGTCCTAATAAAACGAAGCATAGAACACAATTAAATTAACGGATTTATCTTGAAAATCTAAAGTCATCGACAAAATCCATTATTCTAGCATTGGAAAATCAATGAAGTTACTAGCACGTAAAACGTTACCGCGTTCACGTTTCTCTCTCAGCTGTGGTATAATCACAAGTGCGATTTCTGGCGGTAAGCTCATGATAGCATTTTGACACTATTATTTTGGTCGAATGAATGGAAAAATTTCCTGCAGAAAAGTGACAGACCAAAGAATCTGGTTTACTTACTCTTTCTGTCCAGATCTGTTGAAAAGGTTTGGTTGTGAGCATACAGTCAGGGTCGGTAGTGTGGTGACGTGAATTGGACTAGGACTTTTTCTATCCGTTCAGTACTTACCGGTAACGAAATCTGGGACCACGCGTAAATAGTAAAACGATGATGAAATGATTGTTAGATTAGGGGGATGGCCAGTTGATTTTAAACATATCGATTTCATGCAGATTATCAAAAGAAGCTTAAGGTCGAAAATGAATTCGGTCCACCCAGTTTCATTGGGGTACGTTTACCCACACAATTAAAGGAAAGATAATTTGGTATATGGTGCCTGATAGAACCTATGCTATTATTATTCCCACTAATACTATAAATATTTTTTATTTCCCGGAAGTGCAACTGGCCTGGGGAAACGTGATCAAAATCTAGGCCTATTCCGAAATCCCCCTGAGTGTGTTTGGAAAAGCTGAAATTCTGACAATTGTTCTTATGTTCTTGTGTAGAAGAATGGGGTCACATGAATTGAATGAGGTACAATGTATAATATAAGTAGCAATTCAAAGCCTAATCAAGAGGAAACTCATTTATCATTGTTGGAGTGCGGAAGTAATGAACTGACTAACCAGTAAGCAGTTTTTCTGTCGGTTTAGAAAACATTTACCAGGAGGACACAATTAGGATCAGGTAAAACTTGGAAGGGTATTACAGCCATCTGTCAATGATAGAAATAGTTTCTTTTTGGAAAACACTTGTAGTAAATGATAATACTTACGTTGTTCAAAGCCTACAAAAATATGAACAGTATGCGAAGTAAATTCATAACACGGCAATAAATATCGCAAACATACTTCCCCTTCGATCCATTTGAATGCAATAAGTAACACAGTATGAGCAGAATTGATGTTGGCCATCAATTTTGGCGTGTTCTCAATCAGCTGTCCCTACACATTAAATGGGTCGAATGTTGCAAGAAGAATGCCATATGTGGACATTTACATAATAACATGGGTTCAGGCAGAAAGAACTGAGTTGTCGATTCATTACCAAAGTGATTTGCGTTTGGGGGAACGAAACGGCGGGATAATGATTACAACGATTCAGAAAAAAAGAAATGCTAGCATAGGAACAGTTACGTAATGGAAAACGATTAACCGTGGAGGAAGGAGAGTTGAGTAACGCAATTCGAAAAAATATAAAACGAGAAATGAATTTAAACAGGTGTAAAAAGGTAACGGATGAGAAAATTGGTCAGTTAAATAGGTTAAAATGAGTTACGTAATCAGGAAATGAGAAGGGGGAAGTGTCTTGTATTGTGCGTCGACAGCTGATTGAGAGCATGTGAATAAATGTAAGAAACCACTCTGCTGTGTCTGAATTACTTTGTTGTTTTGCAGAATAATATAAGTGACTGCCATGATTGGTCCATAAGTTTGTTTTCCCGAAACAACGAACACTCAATTGGTGATTTTTTCAGACAAATAGTTTAAAACGTTTATTGGAATACCCCAATGAAAAGCCATTGAGATACACGGTTACAATGAGCTTCATTCGAGACTGTCTTGATCGACAGAAACTTTGTTTGTTCCTATTTGAAATTCAGCGGCTGCCCTCGACGGGATTCGAACCACAAACCTTCAGTTAACAGCTGAAACCTATGACATTTAGTTACACAGCCCATGGCCAACACCTGTTCATTCCCCATCAATTCCTAGGCATCCAAATGAACCGCGTAATACTGGTTCTGCCAACAATTGGAAGACACTATCCATCGCAAAGGAGAAGCATCTTGAAGCATGGGCACTTGATAAACCCCAATAGGTGGAACCCACATCAAAATGCGATTACTCTGAACCAAATTTTCTGTGAATTCTCATGAATTGTACTAATAAAAGTTTGACCAACTTCTGTTTACGATACTCAAAAGGCAACAGTTCGGCGCTCATCCGCACACTTTTGCAACCATTCGTGCTGATATAATGCTATCTGACTCTATCTTTACATTCAGTGAAGGACTTATTTCAAGTATACAAAGATATGTTCTTGGTCAATTTTAATTGAGCATCATTTGTAAGGAGGAGATTTTGTGGCAGTGCCTTCGAATATAGCGGGAACTGACGTGAGATATTGAGTGGAATGTGCTATTATTTCCCAAACTCGCTGGGTGTGTGAATTATCCCCTGTAGTGAACGATATTTTTGTGGAATTTTGATGCCTTTATAAAGACAAATTGAACATAAATATCCACTCTGAAATATATAACTGGTATGGTTTATAAAACGCGAACACAATTTCTCCGTGGTCACACGACCCACCACACCATGGGTGCAGGCCATTGACCATGCTCTCCTAGCGACGTCCGATTGGCTTATGTATAACTCTGATTGATTCATCCATCTAAATATTTGATTGTTATGTTTGTGGGTAGTTTTTTTTAAACAACCTATTTTAGATAGTTTAGATGTGAATCATTGCCGCAGTTACGCGTTACCTCTTTGAGGTATAGATAAATGAACCGGTCACCTGAGAGAAGGCAACACACCTATGTAAAATGGCCATTACTACGCAGCTGCATTTTTGTTTTCA
Organism: Echinostoma caproni; assembly: GCA_900618425.1. Taxonomy (NCBI): domain Eukaryota; kingdom Metazoa; phylum Platyhelminthes; class Trematoda; order Plagiorchiida; family Echinostomatidae; genus Echinostoma; species Echinostoma caproni. The sequence continues at coordinate 77,602 of UZAN01040058.1, read as the reverse complement.
AGGGTCTTGCGTTCAGCCGATAAGATACCAATTATTGCATGACACCTAAAACTGTTCAGTTCATTTCTTTTCCGATCACAACTTGTCATCCAAACTCTCTTTCCTGAGATTAGCGCAAAACAAACTTATCAAATGATCATGCAATAAAAATGAACTGGGTTATTTTCACTCCGATCAATGCCATTTACTCGAGAGCTGATGGAGCTATCAAAAATATTATGGTACTCACGTATATTATTTGCTGCATTGCGTAAACCGGTGGGAAATAAACATATTTGTTAGGAAGAGAAACACGCAGTCGGAAACAGCCGCACAAATATCTCATATACAAATCCCTATCAACTATCCTGTACAGTGTGATATACGTTTTGTACAACCCTGATTTTATGCATTTGCCATCCGACCGTCGCCGAGTGCACAGCTTGTTGTTACAAGTAAATTCAAAAGGCTTTCAAGCAAGAACAATCAGCTTATACCCTCAAGGCCAGCGGAAGTATTTACCGGAATAAAGTGCTGAGCTTTTCTATTTTGGAATAGTTGGCAAGCCAAAAGTGCGGATTTTGTCCATCTTCTGAAATTGCATTAGAGTTTAACGGCATTCTCCTCGGTAGCTTGGTCAAGAAAATTGTCTCTCCTTTCCATCCAACCTAATCGTTTATTTTTCTCTAATATATATATATATATATATTTATATACATATATAGCTAATGGCTTTATTCCTTAAGTATTCAAAATAACTTCAATATAAATAAGTAATTTAAAGATTCTGTTCGACTTCATTTTGGAACATATAAATGCCGCGGTAAATACAAAATCACTTGGCAAACAGATGTTTCCTCTGAACGGTAACTCCATTATTACTGAAACCCGTAGATTGAAAACACTTACTTCGAGTTTCTGTTTCTGAAAACGGAAGTCGTTTGCAAAGATACAGTCAGATTTCGCGTAAGTCTTTAGAATAACCGTGTCATAATTATGTAATTCGACTGCAAATGAGCCAATATTCCTCATGAGTAACGTGATATGTAGACAGGAAAAAAGATATATTCATATATCTCACCATTGACGAATACTGAAGAGAAGTAATTTGAAGAAAACAGATTATTTAAATGGAATATTACCGTTCAAAATACTTCATATTTTTTGAATCCGCAAAGAAAATAGCAACATTTGTAGACACAAATAAAAATCGTACTGCTAAATACAAAACTACCAGTGGTTATTACTTTATAACAATTCTTTTCATGAACAAAAGGAAATCGCAGTAAGATGCTTAGGAAACAGTCATTTAAACCGTGATAACGGAGTGCTATATGGTCACAAATAGATCAGACGAATGTTGTGATAAGCTCAAATGCAGTGAGGTCATTCACCGCCGAAATACCAAATATTCTAATTTAGTGTAGTAAAAAGGCAAATGTGTGTACTGATGTGGCTAATGAACATCTATCATAGATGATAGTGATTGAGCAGTAGTATAGCACCACAATCGAACATTGAATTTAAAACCTTCTAATACTAAGTATTCTCATATATCCATGATTCCGTGTCAGCTTCATTCGATTATTTCGCTCTCAATGAGAATCGAAGTGCCTGCTAGAAACATGCTTGAACTGTTAAAATGAGCAATCAATCAACTTAAGCGCCGGCATTCTTCCGAATGGAATCAGGGTTTTCCAGTTAGTTTTATATTCTGGCCACCCGTGGCTCAGCAGTTCGGCTTTTACCCCGAATAATGGTCTTTCACCCTCTCTCACTTTTCGCATTAAGTAGATGGGGAATATGAATTCCCTGATAAATACCTAACAGTGCGCACTCCGTAGGAGCATCTCTTGGACCGAAAATGAGCTCTCGCCTACCCTCGGACGAACGAGGCTTTGTAAGATGCTTTCCGAAAAATCGTATGTTTTGGAAATGATGTGGAATGATTGTNATTGTAGCTCGGGATGCGTATGTTAGTGTTGGTGAGTACTCCCAGCTGGAAGTGTTGTTCGTAGACGTTTCGTAGTCAAACTAGGCAACATCATTAGTGCAACTTCGGTGAAGCGTCAGTCCTCAGTGAAATCGGTCTTATATCGTTCTGTTTGAGGGTTCCGATTGGCTCTTTGCGTCCCTTTAATCCCATTGGCTACTAGCAACCGTTTGCTTTATCGAAGCATGGTACTCCAGAAAGGACAGTATAAACATATAGAACTTGAACCTAGAAATCTAAGGAAACACTGGTGACCCGAGGCTGCCCCATGTAGAACCGCTCCAAAACGAGTTCTAACCAGTTTGCCGTTAGTCTGGTAAAGTCATCTGATCAATGAGATAAAAGAATAGTCACGATAACAACAAAACAGCCAATCGAATCACAGCAAACGGTTGTTGTTAATCAATAGGATTAAGGGGACGCAAATAGGCCATCGCAATCGTCAAACAGAACTATATTTGCCCCATTCCACTGAGGACTGAGCTTCCCCACAGTGGCCCTGATGATGTTGCTTGGCTTAGCTATGAGACGTCTGTTAACAAAACTTCCAACCCGGAGAATTTACCAACACCAACAAGTTTAAGTTTTATTTCAGCCCGACAGCAACAGAAGGAGACTTAGTTAACTATCTATCAGTTCCTTTCGATGCCCCCACTCTCATTCCACCCCCTTCATGAAATCGTCACTTCTATGCGGGTTCGGGTGAACTTGCCATAATTGAGTCTACTGGGCTAATGCTTAATTCACACTTACCTGTGAATTAATTGTGACAAGTGGTATGGAATGCGTGGTACTGTTTGGTTGCTCTTGGGTCCAATGAACTGTCCGCCTATCACTGAAGACGATACATGAGCAAACTCACATTACCAATCCTGGTGAGCCTCAGTGTGCGTCGGTAGTCACATTGGTAACTCACAGACCTTCTTTGAACTTAATTTGGAGTTCAATGTCCTAACGAGACAGTTCCGGATGAGCTCTAATAAGAGCAATATTCCAATGCTTACTAAATGTATTAGTTCCACCCATCACAAATCACAGGCGATTGTAACTTAAGTTTCCATATGTTTTGAGGTTGAGAAAGTTTCAAATACAAACGGAATAAACTAAACTCAAGCCAACTAACTGATTTGTGTACCTCAAAGGGGATAATGCTTAATTATTACCTATTGACCTTCTTCATTTATTTTCACTCACAGTTAGCTTCCTATGATTAATCAATTGTCATATGTGATCACGGGATGAAGTGAAAAACAGTTGCAGTATCCGTGAAACTCACCTTCGTAAAGTATGACTGGAACCATTAGAAATGTATGTAGAAGAAATACTATAAATCAGTTTCAAAAATCATAAAACATTTAGTATTGTTTTTGCGTATTGTGCAATTAATTTCAGAATATTTTCAGGCGTAAATACACCAAAACTTACATTCCTTTTGTTCTGGAACATTTTAGGAGAAGTGGAGGTTGCTGTTCAAAATTCTGAAGGGTTAATACTGAGATGAATATCAAAAACTACTGATTCGTTGTTTCTCTTTCGAGTTTGTTGAAAACTCTATAGACAAATCTGTGTTTGTGTGGCTTACAGTATTCATACCAGAGACCAATGAGCATCGGTATAGAAGGAACAGTTTTCTGCTAACATGCATTGTTTTATGAGTCTATTCGTCTTATAACGAGATTCTGTGAACAAATGGGACTAGTACCTTCAAGATTGTCGTTTCCATACCCTTGAAGTGTAACCCTTTCAGTTTGAATGTCTTTTTCTTTAAATGTAATCAGTAAACCCCGCTTAGCATATTTGCTCACCTTGAAGTCGAGGACAAACAAAAATTGTGAAACCTTAAGCGTCGATCTTCTGGTTTCTTGATTCAAGAAGATTTGGAATATACAGAGCAGTCATTTATAATCGGTTCTTTCAACCCTTAAATGTCATAATTAGGTTGATGTACATTTTGTTTAACTGCATTTATTCATTTGGAAAACTCTGCTATTTTCTCATATTTTTGACATTTTTACTGGTCTAGTTATTGACGTATCTCAGATACCAAAATGTCTCAGCTGCATCAGATCACCGGGATTCAAATATGCACATTGAAGTCGAGCTCCAAAAGCACTTAATTAGCTTCCGGTCGGATTTGTTTCGGAGGAATTGCGTTAAATTAGATTGTGACAAGAAACTTAAAGAAAATCCCTACAGGATGATTTGTGTACAAGATAGTATTCTTTCCTAAGTTAAAGATAACATTTAGTTGCAAGAAAAGTGAAACTTCTGGAAAATACAAATCAAATGATTTGAATAGAGAAGTCAGAAACATGGGTTTGC
>UZAN01040058.1:15448-69930 GCA_900618425.1 Echinostoma caproni | reverse complement strand
TGAAAATGAGGGAATTTATAGTTTCTCCACGAGCTACTAGTTATAGCATGCTATTTTTTATCTCGTTGAATACATTCAGATTAGTGTAGAGTACTACGTTCACAAATGGCCTTACGCTGAACTCGCAAACGATTTTCTGAAATAAACTTACGTTTGATGTAATCTGTTGATGTAATGTTCCGCATATTAGCACAAATTATGCAATCAAAGATAAAACTTCTATTGGAATAAAAAATAAACATCAAAAAGACGACGAATAGCATGTGTACCTTGGTCAACGCTCAAAATAGAGATGTCATCTCTAGGGTCCTTTAAGTAAAAGATGCCATGAAATCTCTGTATCCTGAAAGTTTTCCAAGCATGGATCAACAACGTGCAAAAAAACCATTTACACAATGTTTGTACGTCACTATATTACCATTTTTACCGAACATTATGGGATCACCACCAATATTCTTTACATATTGGGCAAATATCTAAAATACATTGAAGAAACCAGGGCGCTCAGTAGCTACTCAGGGAACATCAAGTGAGCTTCATCAAGGGGCAACTGAGAATGATATTGAATTCACTGCATCGATACGTACAGTCAAATCACTAACCAAGAAATTTGGTTCTCATAATTCCTCGAGCACAAAAATCTGCCACATACCTCAGATAAAAAGACGCTTGATGCCACTGACCTAATCGTGCTCAGAGGTTCTTCAATTGCTCTAAGACATGGTCTAATTAGGTCTAATTTCACTAATTTTTGACTGCACCGTTTCCATGTTTTTGTCAGTTTAAACCTCAACAAACGTCGACCCTGAAATCCTTGGTTGCAATCAGATTTTTTTAAAATTACAACGTCCGCAAAGAATCACCAACAAGATGGTAAACTGACACGTTGTCGTTCTCATCATTTAACGCACTCACAATTCCGCCAAAATTCATCTCGAATTAACGCTTACCGAAATTACTTCATACCCTATCTTGCTGGTTTACTCACAAAAAAACAGCGGACAATAAGTGACCTTTATCTTAAACTTGGTTTATGGAATATCCGGATGTCTGCAAAACTTTTCTGCCAGTTTACTATGTATAATGTGACGGCCGGTCTGTGACTTTTTAACTGAAATGTGAGCTCCAGTTCTTGCAAAAGTTATGCACAATACAATACAATAGTTGCATTGAAATGCATATAGTTAAGTCTTGGAAGTGCTGTGTTTTTTACTGTGAAGCAGCTTGATTTTCGTTTAATAAATACTGCAGGAACAGCAATCATCCATGTTGTCTGCTGCTCACGCTGTCACCATTTACGTTTTTGCTCGAAATGCAATGCTGGTTTCGGCCCTCTGTCCACAAAGTTTGTACTACTTGAAATTACCCACCACCTCAAGTTGTCTTCCTGAGCCAAACACCTTGTGGACATTTATTTTAGTAATCGTTTGGATTGAACTTCCAATTTCCCCGAATCAAGTGTTTTGGAGAACGCATGTTTGAGGTTAACCGCATCATTTTCAACCGAGTTTGTGCATCCTAGTAGTTGCCTGCTCAAGGACTTTGATAGATGGTTGATCAAACGTTCATTTCCAACGGTTGCACCATTCAAAAGGCAGAGAATAATCGAATTTGATTAAAGGGATAAAATGGATTTTATCTTGCCAGTTGTTTGAGCGATTGATCAGTAAGCTCATTCACATCAATCAATTAGGTTTGGTCGTCCCGAGGCCTACGTTTATTTGGAAAAAAATGTTGTTTCCTAGGGAATGGTATTTGATCGTACAGCTTCAAATAGATAGATCGTTTTGAACGGATGGAAAATAATCGATTTGATTATCAATTTAATCCCATAAGCTGACGACTTTCCTTCATGATACATACCTTATTTCTGGTCACGTTTTGACACCTAAGTCACCTTTTTATGTATCGGCGGTGGATTGAAGCAAATTCCAAAAAGTAATACCCAAAAGAATAAACTGAAACAGATTGATATTGATCACTAAAACGTACCCTGGAATTCGGCCTCTGTTAAAAAAAAAAACATTTTTATTGGACGCTAAGCGTGAAACATTGAAAACATAGCAGAAATATTTCCATGCATTTTGAGACCAAACAATTCTACGCAGTCCGGCGCTGTTTATGTTTGCACTTTCAGCAAACTGTCTACGGTCAAGATCGTAAAATCTACGGACCAATTTACCTTATATTTTACCCTCATGATTCTCAAAAAAGAAGGTTGTCATACTGAATTGCACTGCTCTCTGTGTATTATGGTACTCCGTGTTGTGTAACTCCTTCCAAGGCTGTCGGGAAAATGACTTTGATGTTAAGTCTTAAAAGCAACTTATACCTTTCGCATCTTTCTCGGAAAATTTCAGTGTTTCCAATTTCATGCTCATTCACTGATGCACATTTACGAATAAACTAATCGGAGTTTGTATAGATGTGAATTTTGTAACAAACAAAATAATGGAGCACAATTTGCAACGATCATTGGTAAATAACAATTTCCCTGGCGGCTAGTTCTCCATTATGCAAAGAGGTAGTCCGTTTTGCTGACTTACGTTGCTTTTGCTCTGCGAAAAGATGTATAAGAAATCAAATAGTTTCAGATAAACAATTTAATTTCTTTTAACACGAAATCAAGAACACGGACGACATTTATCTTTCGGTTTTCTATTCACTGAAACGGCTCTAAAACCGTAGATGTTAACTTTTCGTAATTTGGATTTCAGTCATTTTTGTATTTCTTAAACATCATTTATACGCGTATGAAATTATGTTTGAAGAAGCACAACGTCTGCCAAGCTTCCCATCAATAATGAAATACATTTAAGGTTCTTATGAAGTCAGAAATATCACAGTTTGAGATCACCTAATAAGTTCACTATGTAACAGAGTTTGTTGTAAATGAGAGTAAAGCTTTTTATCAACACTACGCGTTGTGGAAACCAACATTCAACCAATATCACAGCAGCCAATGAATTCGTTTTGTTTGATACGGTTAAGAAATATTCATGCAAATAATCGTATTATTTTTCCTTAGTCTTATTCAAATTCATTTCCACATTTTAATATTTTCTATACTATCTTTCTTTACAGAATCTACCCAACTTAGAAAGCATCATTTGCTCTGTATTGATTATTGAAATGATTCTAAATGGTGTCTCGATGCGATCGACTCACTTTCTTTTTCCAAGTCTTTAGTGATTGATAGAATGTGAAAAATGCATTTGTTATTGTCGATTGGTGTATAAATAAAACGTTTGGTTTCTTAGACTTCCTTTGTTTACATGTATTCGTGATACAAATCGTAGATGATTAGTAAATCACATAAAAGAAAACTGTTTCATTTCTTCACCTTCTTGTGGATATCAACAGATGAAGTTAAAAGGATTGATGAATAAGTGGAAAGATGGATTACAGTCGTGAAGTCTTTCTTGTTTTCGATTTTTGGGCCGATAACCTCCTCAACTGGCTATTCGGATAACCAGAAGAACTTGACAGAGAATCCACAGTAGTCTTTATATCAATACATGTTATCAGGTCAGAAGGCTTGAGAAGCGGTGTTTGCATAGTCCGAGTACGTACCCTGTTTCTTGACCATATTGGTTCACTTTCTTCCCCCTTCCCTCAAGATAGGGTCAATCCCGGTCCATCTCCTGCATTGTCAATAACCGTGTATGCACTTTGAGCTTGCAGCGACCGATGACGTTCTATTCACTGTATCCCGTTGTACAACGACGATTGTGATGACGTTCTGACCAGGGGTTTCGAGATTACTTTTCCTCTGGAAGTTGATCTTACCTTGACCTTTCTTCTATCAATCCGTATTTCATGAAGAACCATTAGTACACAAAGTTTATTTCCAATCGTTTCAAAAAACGTACCAGACACGTATTCTGCGATGACACATAAAAGCATGTTTGGGATTGGCAATACATCAGAATTTGTTTCTATTTACTTCGAGTAACTCAGACATCTATGTATATCACGAAATTTATTCCCATCAGTCATTTGGAACCTCATTCAATACCGATTCCGAACAAGCAAGCTCGTTTTCGCAATTTCGTCATTAGGCCATAACAGTGACATGCATGTTCTTATTAAAAACACATTAGAATATTGATTGGTCAGTAGATTGGATTCCAGTTGCGTTGAGTAGTTCATCATCACCAATAAATAATAAAAGTGAAAAGTATTATATAGACCGAGAGCAGAGACCAAGAATGCGCAGCCCATCACACAGGTGTTCTGATGATCACATTATTTTGAATTTTCATTCTGCAGGACATTCATGGGGTAACTGGATAAAAATTGCACAGAATATGAGAACCACTTACTATCTTTTTCTGCCACTATAAAGAATTGAAAAGTGGGCGACATTTGATACATTGGAGATTACATTCTATGGTGTACAGGTAAACAACGTCACCCTACTGATCAGCATACATCTAAACTTGGAGAAAAAATTAACACCGCGTCACTTGGCCTCGTGCCTAATCCCGTCACACTCACGAACACATACACTGTTGAATCGGTTTGCTACCCTCCACACGTTTTCACCTACAAATATGTCTAGCCACCTCTCGCTCAAGTATCACCGTCTTGACCCGTGTGTATTACCGATCGCCAGACATGCACTTTTCGTTCGTTCCATTTCTTCGCTGGCCCACCAAACCCGGTTACTCCCCCCTTTCTCGTGACCGTTGTCCCTGACCCTGATGTGGTCCGATTTACCCTGCCCAATGATTATCGTATGGAGTTGCTTAATCTTGTCCGGGTTGGTACTCTGTTCCACCCACGCATCTGTCCCATGTGCATATGTGCGCTCTGACGTTATTCACTTATCGCTTATTTGTTTGTCGGAGTGGTGAACCCCCTCGTTTGCACCTTGGTTCTCGATCGGCACTGTTCGTTTCACCGGGTGAGGCATACCCCCTGGGAACGTCATGATTTTAGGTGTTGTTTGTGTAATTGTAACACTTATTGCTTGCAAAACCGCATACTTATTCGCTACTGTTGGAGCCGAATAAATCTCTATAACATTTTAACTCGGCTTCTCAGGTTGCGCGTCACTCAACGTTGGCCTGGAAAGTCATTTGAATTTAACACTGTGGATGTCGATCCCACAGGACTCGAATATATGTTATTGTTGAGTTCGGATAGATGAACATCCGCTCGGACAGAAATAGGTAATAATGTGGTACACCAAGACGTAATGTCCTCGTTTGTGAACTTACGTTTTTCTTGTTCTGTTTGTCGGAATGAGATGTGGGAAGCAGCGTTATTCATATGATTGTGCATTAATACAATCCTACACAGCTTTTAATAGTTCGACCGAATATCATTACAGTACTAAGCACATCTGACTATTCTCGATTCATGTAACAGCCTGACTTGTTCATGAAGAAATTGTGCCTCACAAAAGCTACTCTTAAAGAAGACATTCATTTGAACAACGTTCTCTTGTATCTTATCTTCAGAAAGTTTTATCATATGGGCCATTGATTCAAACTATATTGCTATCGTGATCAACTATCAAACTGGCAAAAAATCTTTATCGTGTGGGTGTGAGTTAATTGTGATAGTTTTTTACGGTCTATTGCCAAGNNATTGCCAAGCCGACGGAGCGAATGTACAAACATCAAAACGACACTCAAAGAAATCAACCCAACGATATTGTTGTTTTTGACGGTTAGTACCTCGTTATCCCAAGCGACTTGTCTGTAGTGAAGCTCAGCACCAAAGGTACTGATACTGATAAGGGCGAAACTCGAGTCTAGTGCTTCCGAATGTAGGCTTGAATCAATGAACTGAGGATTGTGCGTGAAGAGGAAGTCGGAAAGATAATCAGTTTAAATCAATACATCTCACTTATTTAACTATTTTTCAAACGCTTTTATACCAAGGCGTGCTTTCGGAAACCCAATAGACACTGTTTAGGTCAACAAACCATCGTCGATTTTGAGAGGCATCTTGTTTCATATGTTTCAGTTTTCCTGTGTTCTGGTGTGGACAACAGTTGCTGAACAGGTTTTAAGCCGGCAAACGCTACTCACGCCCTTACATCAGGGAGGTTTGATCGAAGAATCCCTTGTTCTACTGAACTCCACCTAGAAAGAACGCACGAGTGAGTTGATTGTAGAATGGTCCGTTTGTACTGAATATTTTTAAAATATCCATACAAAGCAAGTACAAGTTGACAGAAAACACTAAATTAATCCGATCGATACTCGAAAGTGGTCCACAAACCGAAAAACCTGGAACACCAGAACAGAGCACAGCATTTTGTGCTCTCAGTCAAATCTATGCAAAAGTATATATATATATCTATATATAAATATATAAAAGTACATCATTGTGTTGTAAAACTGAGCTTGGTAATCGTCATCCTCTACTATTATTTTTCAATTGGTGGAGGTATGTTTATGATATAAAAATACCAAATTAGTAAACCAGGAAAGACCTGCTGTATCAATGCATCACAAAAAGACGTGTTTCCAAAATAATTATCTTTGGTAATTGTGTACGGGTGTTTCAATTGAAACCTACTTTTCTTTTGGGCTGAAATTAAAATCAATGTGAACAAAGAGGATTTTACTTTGCGCACTACTCATACATTTTTCACAAAATACCGAATGAATTGTGTTTTTTTCTAATGTAAAATCCGCATGAATGCAAGATGCAGCGTCATGCATGTATATATGCATGAATGATTTACAAGTTTTTAATTTATCCGCGTGGATTTTCGGGTATTCAGCACAAACTATTTCATTCTGGAGGAAAACGGTACATGTTTACTTTCAATTACGGATCGGGTAAAGGGTTTGATACCTTAATTATATCGCGCAGCAAACAGACGGCGCACAGTCTGGTTCACTATTTTCTCAAATGTGATTTCACTCACCTTCTTCTTGGAGACCTGAAAAAATGGTTATTGGACACACAATGTCAATTTTAAATTCATCATTACCAGTGGATTCAAAAATAATAAGCACATTGGCCCTCGTTATTGGAGACGATAAAAAACCGGCCACGGGATAATTTAAACGCAACAGTGAAAGTCTCTCGCTAGCTTTTATTTTTAAAATCTGTGTTTATTTACAGTGTGCATTGCGGTCCCAGGAAAAGGCCACTTGTTCGTCGTGGACACAGAATTTCTCTGACAACTGTAAAAGCATCTAATTTTGTATGTATGATGGTTCCAAAAACAGCTTCACTTGCCTTTAAGATATGCTGTTCGTAAAATGGGTTTTTGTTGAAAATAGGTTAGTTATGGGACTGGATAATACCTGATGAATTGAATACAACTGTCACGAATTTCAGAAATGTGTTTGTTACATTGAGACGATTTTCTTGTTTTGTCTGGTGCTATGCAGACATTCAGATCCACCTTAGCTAACCATCTAGCAGTTGTTCGAGTGATCATCAGAGTATTTCGCCTATTGCAATTAGGGAAAGTGTGCGTTGTTGAGGGTATTTGGTTTGTTGAAGGTCCGGTTTTCATATCGCTGCAGGTTAATCATAGGCCATTTTGGGATGTTTTGGGAAGGAGAAATCAATTTTTCCATTGCTGAGAGAAACTCAGGTATCAAGCATGGATTCAAATGACGTTCAGCGAAAATCTAAACTCAGTTTGACAAATTCACAAAACAAAACACGGAGCACGGTTAACGAAAGTAACGAAAACGTCGACTGGTTTGCAACTTCTCTGATAATGCTATGTTCTTGAATATCAGACATTTTCTAAAGATATTTGACATCATGCATCGTGTTCCAGTACACTCCTACTCGAATCCTGTGTATTACAATATAACTACTATACTGATGAGGCTTACTGTGATTAGCTCAATCACTGGGTTAGGGTGGTGGATGCGAACAACTCTGACAGAACCATAGTTTCATAGACAAACAGGAAACAGGAACTCTTAAGCTTCTTCAGTGGTCATCAAAACGTATTGACGAGTATAGGTTGTGTCAGCCGTTGTCAGTTTGTAAAGCTTAATTGTTCTTCACAGGTGAAATGAGAAATGCAGTAGATGGTGGTGAATTCTGCTGGATCAATGGAGTATTTTTGCTGTACGTTTTAGTCAACCCGCGGACCCCTTATAATAAGCTACACCAGCGGTCTCATTATTTGGCCTATGAAACTGGCAACACAAGTGCACCTGGCCCGATCATTGTCTACTCATTCCGGTCCGGTTTTGATTATGTGATTAGTGAATTGATTCATGATAACAAAAAAAAGCCTAAATCATATGGCAATAAACAATTCAGTACTCACCCGCATATTCCGCAACTGTAAACAAAGTGAAAATTAGACGGTAAATTTTTGGATTAGCCCAGTCAGTTTTTCAGAGGCACCAGGCACTGTTGATAATCTTGGGTGTGGGTTTCACTCCTTGGGAGATCGCTAATTGTTCACTATATGATAGAAATGTTTGCGATAACCGACAAAGGGCACTGGACAGCTGTTTCTACCCGTTTAGGTTTCGTCAACCGTGCATATATGTTGTGTTCCTATCACGACACGAACGGTGAACCTTCGGTTTGGGACTTCAAATCCTTACTCCTTAGCTTCACGGTCGACTGCCATCACCTTGTGCGAATGGCTCAATCAGTTTAGACGGTGAAAATTATTTTCAGTGACTTTAGTGGATCAATAAATAAAACAAAATCTCCATCGGCGAAAGAAATGCAACAAGCGGCCTAGCCGCAAGTCCATTAGTGACACACCGCAGTAGGATTGGCAAAGGTAATTTATCCATCGGAATTAAGGGAGAACAGACTTACGCTGTTGTTCTCCTAAAATGAACAAAATGGATTGAGTGCAACAAAATAACATATGTATCAAGGAGACGAGCGAAGCAGGCTTCATTTCAGACGGTAGTTTCAGGTAAAAGACTTGCAATGGAAAGCAACATTTTATGCTACTATATAAAGCTCTGATGGGAAAACAGATTCGCTGGGAGAAGCCATGTTAATAAATCCAAGTAACTGTTATTGTTCAGATATTTATTTACAATTTAAACGTAATATTAGACGTGCCTAACGTGTTCATGCACCAGACTCGACAAACACGTAATTTTTTAATACAGATTGTACCGATTTTTCTGTCGTTGGCTTTGTGCAATCTCGTTCTTTCAAGAACAGGGCCCATTTGTCAGCAGATTATGAGATTGCGGATTGCAGATGTTGGAGGAGTTTGAATGGTCAACTGTTCATCTGATACCACGATCTATTAGGTGGTCTAATTTTTGAACGGGGTCAGCTGTGCCTCTTGTATGGTTCAGACTAGACCAATGCTGTTCGTATAGTGACCATTTCTGCGTTCCTTACAGTGCTATTTTAATTCGTTTGATCTGATATCATCGCAATAAACCGCTAGTAAAGTGTTTTGGAGAAACTCACCACATCATTCAATCCATGATCCAAGCAGTTTGTACACCTGCGAACCCCCCTCCCAGTTCAACCTCCACTCCACATCGTGGAGTGCATTGTGGTCAATGCGTTCACCATTAATAGACCACAGTTCGATCATCACTCTTAGACACTTGCTTATTCAATCCTCAGCAAACCAATTGACTTTGATACACTTGATACGTACCAACTGTCACGTTGAAAACTGTGCACCCGTACAACTGTTCGTATAGGGGCCTCACTCGTACATTATTCTTCTCCCAATGAGAAGTTTGTCATTGGTTACAAGTGCATGGTGAAAGTCAGGCAGCGACTGTGCAGTTTAAACATTCGACTGTTAGGGTGACAACTCGCTCCAAAACAAGATGCAGTTGCAAAATTATTAAGTTTTGGGTCCTGCTTGTGTCACGATCCGAAGGGGAGATATTCTCGATATCAGCTTGTATCCGATCCCTAATTGGTTCACTTACTGTGGTTTTTTGTTTTTCTATAGGTTCGTGCGATGATCCCATCCAGGCGAGATGGCACATACCCTGGAGCGACACGTTACAGTTTTAGGACAACTGTGATTAATCAAGTTTCACGGGTGACGTCAGCAAAGCGTGTGCATACCACACCATCTGGGCTACAAGCCATAGGCCGATTGTATCAACCAATCAGAAAACGTGCGGCCCAGACAGAAGTTGAGCAACGGCAGCAATATTAGAACGCTATTAGCAGACGCCAGAATGAGTTTGTTTTGTATATATTGCTTAATCCCCCTTATTTCTTTCAATAAACGAACTACTTCTACAGTGACCTTTTCCTCGCCTCTCGGTTACGTGAAATATTGCTTGCAAGTGCCGGTGCGATCCAGTGCCGTCCGTGAATGCTGGCCAGTGGTTCGTATTCCGTGATTCGTGTTTTGTGTTCATTGCCTACTACTACTAACGCTACTAAAACCACTACAGTTGGTCATTATTTTGAACACACTAATGTCCTACATGTATTATGATCATTTGATCACAGGTCCTGTATCGATAAACTTGTGTTTCCAAAATGAAACAAGTGTTTTGCAAATTGAACAACAACAGCAGCCAAAATACGTGAGTCAAAACAAATTTCCAGCCCCCTCTCCGGTGATGAATACCTTCAGAGTGGTGATCAAACACTTTTTCACTTAATTTACAACAGCAACATGTAGAAATCATTTTTAAGGTTATAAATACAAAAAGGTATTAAAGTCGTGGATTGCTCACTTTGATCTTCTAATTCTGTAAATTTGTAATTGAAAATATCGGGTATTTAAAACAGGAGAATAGGTTTCATGAAATTTGATATGAAATTAAATATCGTCATTGTTCAAAATGTGTCAGTGGTACCACACTCCGCTTACAAAATGGTTTTTCAGCCATGCAGCCGCAAAATTCAAATATCACTGAAAAAGTGCATTCGAGGATTTTCTGCTGACACCTTTATACACCTCAGTGAGTGCCAGTCGGTTACAACCTGCACTGCTTTTCGTTGTCTTTCCTCGATAACGAGCGTATCTCTGCAGATCCTCCTTTAGAATTGATGGCATTTTGAAAGGTTGTGATGGGATAGCAGATTGGCAAACTACACTTTGCCCTTTTCTCTGTGACACGTACAGTCAAAGAGAGCAAAATGATCCTACTGCTGTCGCGTTTTTATCACTTTTTCTCTCAGAGCATATAACAATGTCTGGTGTGGACTCCCAGTTTGACACTAAGATGAAGCGAGGTTGATTCAAACAGTATACACTAAGAAAACTGAACTCACTTTGAAGGTATTCTGAAATGCAAGTGAGTTACGAGTTATTTTTACGTGAGGCCACGTTGATTGATAGATGACTTATATGAAATATCTTACGCCAAAGACTAGAAAATCCCACACTGGATGGTTACACGTGTAATTGATTACTCGGTACTTTGTATTGCTGATAAATAGAAGGATGAAAATATTTTCGGAATAAGAGGTTGTTTTTATAACAGAATGCTAAATCTCACCTTGAAAGGCTGATTCTGAAACAATGCAGAAAAAGTCATTGTTGTATTAGCAAATTTAAATGGAATCCCTGAGAATGTCACAAGCAATGAATTAAACTTGGCAACCGTTTAGCTCTATAGTCGCATTGGTTGTTGAAAAAATATTTTCCTCAATAATCACTCAGTTGTAAAAATGGGATTCACATAATAAATTCATATGGTGCCTCAAAAAGACATCTAGCTGATGTGGTTCACTTACGATATTGTTTTCCTGTAAAACCCGAGGTAATATTGTGTCAAATTCATGTGTATGCAAGTAAAGCTACTGATATCTGGCAGTAGAAGTAGAGAGCACCAGTCACATTGTAAACGTGCAGGTTACTTTCTGTTGAGAGTGGATAAATTGTCCCCAACGAGGAATCCATGAAGTATCATAGACATTTGATTTACAGAAACATCCCAGTGATACTTGGATCTTATGCTCGAGAAAGCGGGTTTGTCTTTTACATTTCTAACTGCTACCTGGAACAGGGTATTGGGAATGACGGGCCGAATTCGCACACATCACACCCCTTTCCACGGGTATCGACAACTAATTGTGCACACAGAGAGAGAGATTGCTACCCTGGGGAAAACGTTTTCTGGTACCACTGCGGTTCATCCGTGAAGCGAGTTCTAGCCTATATTTTTCATTTCGGCTGTTCGCTGAGCTTGGCAATTTGTTTGCAAACTTTTCATCACCAGCTGAGGTGACATCATCAGTGCTTGCGAAGCGGCAGTGTTCTGCTCGCACCCGGCTGTTTATACATCTGTTCTTCTTCACCGACTGTTTTGTCCCTTGTTCTCACTATGTTCAACTCGTTTCTCCTTTGAACTGGTGCGAGGAGATGAGGGTTGTGGGTGAGGAATTTGTCCTTTCGTCCTGATTGCGGTTTTCGTCCCTTCTCAGTTAACCGCATGACATTTTCTGCTGCGTCATTTGGCCCTTGGGTTGCATTGGCGGGTACACGTGATCCAGTTCGATGTCCCTGTTTTATTGAGTTGATTGAAGAGTGCCAAGTCTCCTCCCCTCCAATCCTCTTCCCCCCGACCCAGTTCAACGGAGAACCGAGTCTAACACAGTGAGGACAAGGGATAAAAATAATCAATGGAGAAGAACACCTATATAAACGAACGATTGCAAGCAGAACACTCCCACTTCACAAGCAATGGTGATGTCATCTCAGCTGGTGATGAAACGTTTGCATACAAATTGCCAAGCTCAGCGAACAGGTGAAATGGAATTCAGTTCACCCTAGCTACGAGAACAGATTTTTAATATTTTGTCGACCGCCTGTATGTGATTGGGTAATGGTTTGTGCGCCACCGAGATATAAACTATTGTACATGAAGCCCCTTTGGTCATTCATTTCATTTGTAAGCCCTGGACAGTGTGCGCACATTTTACTAGGCACACATGTTGATCATACGCGCACGCGTATATAAAGGTAGATAGAGTACGCAGCAGATGAACAAGTATGATCACACCAAACGACATTATTCCCATGATTTTGACGCTTAATTTCAAGTTACTCTGTGTGATTGTGTTTTATATCACGCATTTAGTTGAGGCATCTTTGTCCAGGCAACCGTGATTTATAGAAAATAGACCACGGGTTATGAGGATTTTACCGGGTTGAACTTGGTTAATTAGTGTGGGGAATATTCATCTGAAATACAACTTGTTGACTTTAAACTTAGTTATGAAACCAAGACGGGAAAACGGTTGTTCCGAAATTTCATGATTCGTTTAATTGATTCATAGCATTTGAAGGCTGCCATGTGGTTGGCTTTTAGAATCATTGGGCATGATTGCTTTTGTGCTTATGACTGGTTGTCTCGTATGAATGAACGTGAAACAGAGACCAAAGCTCTGCAAATTAAAAACCGTGGTAAATACGGCAGCATATTTAAAAAGAGTTAATCTCACAAGTGGTTCAACAGTGGACCGAATGGTTTTATCTTGGCCACCAACGACTCACTTTGTTCTTCCAACTCTGTAATTAAAATGGTGATTTAAATGCTCGATGTTATTCGTTCCAGTAAATTCCATTTGACACTGAATACGCACTGCATAATTTCTTCACTTAGTTAGCCATCGTCAATCAACAGTAAAACCCGTATTTGATAAAAGCATTAGCCCCCATCCCTCCAACGCAATCATTGGCAATCCGGTTTTCTTATTTCCGTCCTACGTAACTCAATCAACCTACCTGGTTTGTCCAACGCTCGTTGATATGGAACCTGTATATCCGTTCTAGTTGTTGACCTTAATTAAATGAACCGTTGATCCATTCTGTAGTACATAACCACCTTCATGCTTCAATCAGTCGCGATTATTCAACGTTTGTTAAGTACATGTTTCAATATATTGACCTCTTCTATTCCGGTTTCATCTCGACGTACTACTCTTTACCCCGGTTTGAATTAAAATGAATTTGGTTGTTACGAACCAACCATATATTCTTCGAGTCACCAACATTATTTTGTAATATTCAAACCCAAATAATCTTCGGAGACAGGTGATGAAGAGTACTCAAAATGAGTAGCTAACATCAGCCCTGATTATGATGTGTAAATTGTTTTACTCATACTAGTTAAGGTTTAAGAATTTGTGCAACTTACGACGCAAAAGATCGATGCAGGTATTGACCAAACTCGTGCAAC
Source organism: Echinostoma caproni (assembly GCA_900618425.1). Classification (NCBI taxonomy): domain Eukaryota; kingdom Metazoa; phylum Platyhelminthes; class Trematoda; order Plagiorchiida; family Echinostomatidae; genus Echinostoma; species Echinostoma caproni. The sequence goes on along the minus strand of UZAN01040058.1, from coordinate 55,834 downwards.
ACCATGACATTGCATGAGTTTGATCAATATATATATATATATCTTTACACTCCTTGCAAGATACAAATTAAACAGAACAAAACGGAAGCACTGGTGTATGCCATTTGTAAAACCATTGTAAACTTTTTGGAGTTTCAAACCCATGCCGTATGGAATAAGTAGCCTGTTTGCGGTTGAAGCTGACCATGTTTACATGCAACCGTACGATAGAAGCAACCTACCGCGAATAAAATCTGAAACAAAACAGGTACACATCATTTTACCAAAAGATTGAATTGAACAATACTTTTAATATGAGTTGGAGGGTAGATTGCGCTCAATACAAAGAGCTCTGGAACTAAATTAAATTAATGATTGAATCGGAAGTTCGATAAATGACCAGTGTAAAAAGATGGTAATATGCAATGAAAGACGAATCGTTTCTTTCTGTGATTCATTACCATGGTTTTACCAAAAACAACAAATTTGTTGTTAATGAAGTGCGGTGCGTCATGCTCTCGCTCTCTCTGTATTCCCAGTGTGAAGTGCTACATATGTGACTGGTTTGCGGCCAAGGCAGTTGTGTAATGCTTGAGCTGTAGTTGATTTTGTCTGGAGCGAACGTTTATTGCTCAGGCAGCACCTGTCTCATAGGGGACTGAAGGAAAGACTAACCGATAAAACGAACAATTTAAATCGATTGTTCCTCTTTGACATTTAGTGCACAGTGCAGTCAGTCGCGAAACTGGAGGAACTTAACGCTGCTGGTGGGTAAGTGTAGCATGGTGAGCTGCAACCGTTTTGAAAACACGTTTGTGTTCTAAGCGAATGTATTCAAATTGAAGTAATTTATTGGTGTTTCTATTGACGATTCATAGCGGGTGAATTTTCTGCGAGAGAACAGGTCCTGTTACAAATGAACTATCCCAAGTCCGAGGAGCTTACAGAAGATGCCTATTTCCAGAAATTCTAAGTGGTTCTGAAAGCAAATACGCCGAAAATTGTCTGTTTGTGTGCATAAAGAAGTGATACGTTGGTTCTGTGAAATTTAGCGTCCGAATATGTTATACCCTTTATTCCAAAAGGAATCTCCTACTATGAATTCATATTTAGTGCGTAAATGAGCACGCAATCAGTTATGCAATACATTTTCGTAAAGGGCACATGTGTAGCCGATCCGTAGACCGGTGTGCAGGCAGAAATGGGCAACACTTAGGATGGCAGGCAGACAGCCAGGTCAACAACTGGCTCATGCGTCACTCAACCACCAAAAACGGTCAAGCAGGCATTCAAACAGTCAACCAATCAATCAGCGTAGGAACCATCCAATAATAATATCTGATTGGCTGGGGGCGATCGATTTTGTGGTGAAGACAGTCCGCATGGCCTGAGTGCGTGCGTGTGTACTAGCTGACAGCATCTATCAATCAGTCAACCAATCAATCAATAAATCCGACCACCGGCATGCGCGACACGTAGCACAATTTGAATTCGAATAGATTCCCAAAAGTCCAACCAGGCGTGCACTGATGTTAATGTAAAAGTTTATGCAAAGTTTATGTATAGTTTATGTAAAAGTAATTTCTACAATCGACGGAAAGCAGTCCAAAGGTCATCAGACAAGTAGTTCAATTTTACTGATTGAAATAGGTCGATTTGAGAACATAAATTTAAATTCAGTTCCTAACCGGTAAGTTTTTCTTTAACAAAGCTATCATTCAAGCTTTATTCTATGAACCCAAAACATATCACCATGTTTTCACAAAACAATCGAAATGTGTTTCGAAACCCCTTCTAAATAAGCAAGTACAAACCTTTTCATATTATGTTTTCTAGCGAGCTGACCAATCCATCAGGTTCTGCTCTTCATTTGACGAATAAGCTGTTCAGCTTTCCATACTGCGTAGTAGAAACTTTCCTGTGCGTATATTGTTATTGGGGTACTCATTTTATTTAACCTAAGATAAACTCAATTGCCACAGACTCATTACTCAAAGATAAAACTGATTGTTACTTTCTTCTATTCTCGGTTTGGCCCATGAATACGGCTAAGGCGTTTACTTTCGAATGCGTTCCACAGACCATCATCGCGTTTGACTGCCAAAAGATGCCGAGACTATCCAGAGCTACTTCGAAAACAACCCATCTGAGAGCGTATACACCACCTTGAACATCATGCCCTAGGAATGCAGTCTACAAATATCGAATGTGGTAACAATCTGTCCAAGAATAACTCATATAGAAATATACCGTGAAAACACAGGTCCTTCTCTGGGTACGGATACTAATTTAAGCTAATACGCTTATTTCTGTTTGCGGAAAAAGTGGATTTCACTTGAATCAAACGGAATTAAATGAGCAAAATAATTGCAATACAATTCAAACTTCGCCTGCAAGAACTCGCGTGACTTATAAAATTCTCATTTGGCAGCATGTGGTTGATCAGTTAGGCTTTCTGTCGATATTCATTAAGTTACAATCGATACAATGTTTATTATTTCTTTGTGTAGTAAAGCTTTGGCGAGTTATATACAAGCATTCAGCCAGTTCACCGACTTATGCCTTTTCCGATAACTGGNAATACGGTCACAGTTTCTCTGATATCGGAACTCTAATCCATTCTGGAAAAGGTTTCCTCCAAGCTCTTGTTTGATGATTTATTTTCAGTTATTTAATATTCGTTTTGTATTCTAATGGAACGTCAAAGCATAGAAAACAAACATACAGAACACCCCGTATTCCTGAAAGAATCTTTTCCAAGGCTTCATCGGCTGATGTCGGACAGCAAGCAATGGAGATATTTCGTCACTGAAAGGAGCATTTTCTTCGTCGTTATCTTCTACGTTCACTGAAACAGGGGCAATAATGATTATGACATAAATCTTTCACAATGCGAAATGACTTTCTCACTTAGAGTCAATGAAACCTACCTTGATATTCCTCTTCTGTAAAAATTTAATCGAAAATAAAAAATACAATGAGGTGTAGTCCTCGAGGTTAAGATATTAAAATTGCTATTTGTAACAATTGATACATTTCGTCGTCTTTATATCATGATGATTTAAGAGAACATTCCTGCGGATTTCAACTACACTTACTTACTGTGCAATGTATGCTGTTTTTATGTAAAATGCCAACAGTGCTCAATTTCGGATTGCCTTGTGTTAAATCTGTTTACCACCTTATCCATGGTCTAATTCCATTCGAGACTTATGCAGTAGCATGTCCCCAGTCATTGTCAGACCTCGTGCGTCACGTGTCAGGCATTTCTCACACAGTCAACTCCCGTTCACCACCGGAGTAGTCGGTTTCTATATTCTTCTGTTACACTCAAAAAATCAAAATAAATGTCTCTCCCATTACGTCTTCATCTAACACTGATGTAGCGTGTTCCTGCACATGTTTATTCTGATCCGCACTCTCGTTTCGCCTATTTGCTTCGCGCGGTGACGAACTCCCTCGCTTGCACATTTTGGCCTTGAAGATCGCGGTTCAGATCCTGTCGTCGCCAACAAAAGTTGATGGTGCTCACAATTACTGTCACCTGATTCACAGTGCCAATTCTCAACCAGTCCTACGACATTAGGAGTGCATTTTTGGTGCTTCGATTACCATGACGATTACCTTGTTTCGCAGTTCGTGGGTGTGTTACAATGCGCTCGTTTTTTGCTCGTTGTTTTTCCGTTGGCCCAGTCAAGCATGAATTCCTTTGAATAACGTCAGGTACGGAGATGCGGTACTGGTGTATATTTTTTTCAATTGCACTGTTACTCGCCATTATTTTATAAATTAACTCATATCACCATACAACAATTCAATCAGATTTTTGAGGTTGGATATAACTCAAAGTTAGTCCATAAAACCTTTTGGGTTGACATTGGCTACCAAGTATTGCGTATGTAGGAAACATCCCCTGCCAAGCAAGCTTGCAGGCTTATTCCTGCACAGTCTAACAAGGAAATAAACCCAACATTTACGTTACATCATAATTGTGCGTGTTGACTTCTCTTCTCTATGAACTTCTGAATCTCAGCGGTGCCTTTATTCATTGACCCAACCGAGGATTGAACCCGGGGTCTCACGGGTGTATGGCAAACAGTGTAACAACGTAACTACTGAGAGTCTAATAAAACGATTAGTCCGTACACGACATAGCACAACCCATGATGGGAAGTAAGTTATCCCCGGTGATATGCACAAAATATGAACAGTCAAATGCAAGAAAAAATAATGGTTTGAACAAAGAATAAAAGCCCTCAATTTTTCTGAGAGAAAAAGGATACTCCTGAACCCAAACGAAGTCTTAATAATACCCAATTCTTTGTCATTCGAGATTTTACCAAAAACAGTAATCTACTTAATCCGATGTATTTTGTAGGAACCTCGATTTGACGATCCGTTTACATTCATTTTTGGTGTACTTGCCACCATCACGTGGATTAAGAAACCGCTGAAATTTCAACTGAGAGTTCAATGAGGAAAATCACTTTCCAAAGCGATCTTGTCAAAAAACCAATGACCATTATCGATTATAAATTATTAAATTATTAAACAAATTATTAAATTTCCGCATGGGTTGAAAGTTTAACTAATACATACAGACTAACAAATACTTCTCATGTTCGCCAATTGGCTGATTGAAAACAAAACTGGTTAACTATTCAAATGAAAGAGGTTTCATTCAGTCTCGTGTTTTATACGGGTAAGGCTATCTGCGACCATTTTAAGCTAAAGCTTTTTCTCTTGTTTGTGCGACCGCACTCAATAAACCCAACACTTGAATCGAAATCGGTGCTTTCCTATCGAATGATTTCGTACCAAAAGGGGGCAGTAATTGAGCACGCTATGGGAACAATGCAACGTGGTCAAGACTGAATCACGTCCTCCGACAAGCGAGTCACTGTTTTTGTCTGTGGGGACTCACCTTTTTTCTTCTCTGTTAACAATCATTGGAGAAAGTTTCAAAATTTATTAAAACAGTTCGGAATGAATGCAATTACCATTTTCTAATAAAGCTTTTAGAGTGAATGTTGGGAAAAAATGAAGAGGCATCTAGAGGCATCTAAGGCAAATGTTTTCTTCTTTAGATTTGCAAGATTTATTTCGAGCCTGTCTCCTCACACACATCATCAATATTTGCCATGTTCACCGAAGTTCATTCGGATTTTGTTGTTCCCAGGTTTACTCTCCGGCGAATATTTCCACGGTTTTGAGCCATTCTTTCAGTCATCTTCCGGAACTCCCACAAAGTACAGATTAGCTTCATTGATGTTAGTCTGTTCGTGTTTGGTTTTCTTCCCTTCCTTTTCCTGCCCGCATTCGCTTCGAGACATTTCGTCTCATGAATGCAGTCTTGCCGTCATCACGATGTCATTGTGCCTTTTTTTTGCACTCATTCACCCCGTCTTACATAATTACTCCCGATATCTGATGAACCAAACGATTCCGATTTTTCGTGACTGTGCGATACACCATGATGAGCACGAGCATGAAACCGAAGGTGAATACAAATTAACATTTTATTCGGTTTTATCACTATTTATTTGTCCACCGAAACGTTAAAAGGTAGCACTCACTTTGACTGTTCAGCGCTGAAATAGTAAAATACATTCCATCAGGAGTTAGATGTTGGGTTTCGGTCATTTTATTGGATACCGGACAAATTCAAGTTTCATCTATCGTTGCGCATCGAGGCAAATGAAACCCTGCCGCTAAACTTGATTCTCACATTGTCTAGACCGGAAGGGGATTCAAGGTATACAAAATCTTAGAGGTTTCAAATGAAGAAAGGTGTTCTAATAAAGTTCATATCGCTTCCTATGCCCTTCGTTCATACTAGACTCACAATTACCGAGCAAAGGTCATGCACGCTCAGATCACAAGCATTGCAAGCACCCAGAACNGGAATACACAAGCAAAACCCATCGACTGGAAACGCATTTCCACTCAGAAATGAGTGAATTAATTATCAAAAGTAAAACTTTTCTAAAAGAAATTGGGACGTCAAAATGGAGAGCTCCACATCTATCTATCATTCAGCTGATTCGATCACACTTAATCAGCTGTAAAAGAAAATTTGGCATACATCTTTTCTTTCCCCTGTCTAAAAATACAGCTTATTTCCTAGTCAAAACTTTTCTAGACCTAATTGGATAATGTCTCGCGATTTTCGCAGTTTGGGAATCCCCATCCAAACTGTTTGATCATCACTTTAGAATGTTTTAATAACTCTCCTTATTATCAGCAGTGATGTGATGGTGGCACCACTGGCGTGCCTTGTATTGTCTTACTGGTCGAGCGAGTCGATCAGAAGGGTATTCGTTCATACTCTTGATGGCATGTGGTAAGTCCGTTTTGGGGGTGAACCAATGGGATTGCTTCTTTGAGCAACTCGAATGCGCACCAAATGTGCACGTAAGTAGCTGGTGGAATATTGAACGAATGAACAGACTAACTAGGTCGATCAAATAACAACCAATGCCGGGAGAGGATTACAGTTCATTTGAAAAAACGAAGTCAGTCACAGTGAGAGATCCAGTGACTGCGGTGTACGTGCAACATTTTACCGGACTAACTTGAAGCCCTCAAATGGAATAAAATTCAAGTGGAGGATTGACGCGATGCCCGAAACACAAAAGATGATATCTCCTCACATTCTATCGCCCCGGGTCGAGGATGCAAACAAACTGTTTCTGCTTCGCCTGCACATCTGCATTCACCACAGGAAATCTGTTTTGTTCATACTCAAGTCATAGGAGATCTTAAGATCGTGAAAGTGATTTTGAAAGGCTTTTGAACAGGATGCCCCAAAACAGAGGTTACCTTTTTCTAAATTAAAGGGGACAACAGTGTTCATGACGCAACCATTCAAAACAGTTCAGAATCAACAAAACAATTATCCGAGATGCTTTGAAAATTTGAAAAACTCACTTTCGATGAATTCTGAAGAGTAAACAATTCAAATGGACATTCAATTGGGAGTTCACTCAGGAAAATATATCCGTCGGTGACAAATAAATTTTGAATACGCAGCCAGAAATACCTTTTTTTGTTATTTGTAAGACCTGGATTCATAATGCTTATTTATTTATCACCGAGGTTGGAAAGTTACAGAGTTACACAGTGTATTTTGAGGCGAGGAATTAAATGCCGTCAGTTTTCCTCTTTTTACCCTGGCAGTGATATATAAATGGAAGTTGTGTAAACTACTGACGTTCACTGGGTGATCACATTCACTCTGGTAACGGAACAATCGAACAGATCGGGCCACATTTTACGAACAGTGATGAGTGATCGGAAGGAACACACTTTATCATTTCGGAGCAACCTGTTGCGCAACAAAATAGGCCGGTTATTACGTTCACAAAACTTACTGGCCTTGTCCAGTTCTGTAATATGAGTTGCATGAAAAGAGAAGAATAATGATATTTTCCGTTGATTTCGACGGTTTTGAGAGCTACATTTTGTTGCGCGCTTATTAAGAGTATTCACACTGCCTGCATTTCACCTACCTTCGTTTTGTTCTAGACGGTTAGGGTTAAAACACAAAATTAAACGTCAATAATGTCATTTTCAGTTCCATTTTACTTCCTTTTATTGAGTATACAAAGATAACATTTTCAGGAAGGGGCAAGTGGCCAATTAAAGAGCTGCCATACAACACATAATGGGGAAAGACAGTCGGTGGTGGTGGTGGGATTCGAACACACATCCTCCTCCGGGGTGATAATTGGTGACGGTATCACCGATGTCATGAAAGAGAGGGAGCCAGATCATAAGTGAATGTTAGACTGTAGTAAGATTTGTTCCTGATCAAAGATCACATTCATTTATTCTTCTAGAAATCCCGTCCACAATCACAGGAACAAAACTCAAACAAGTGATGAATCAGATGAAAAGACAACCAATCGAACAGAACAAAATCTAATTTCACATGCCGCATTGCACAAATCATTTTTCTTCAGGTTTCTACATTTTTTATTGTCAGTTCTGAATTAGTCGAACGGAATTTCATCCCGGTATAGTACACAGAACAATATTGGAATTTAAATCTCCTTTTAACACACCGAAGAAATTTGACTCAGTCCGGTATCAGGCGCCCAAGTTTCGTGGTTCTTTAAATTTAGGATTCTAATTAAAATGCATGGTCTCGTTCTCTCAATATTTTGGTTCATTTTTGTTGCTTGATCACACGAAAATACATGGCTTCTATTTAGTTAAAAGATCTCCAGTAACTTGGTCCATTGTCTCCGTGTTCTCGGGATTGTGTTGTTTTCAGCGAAACTAGGAATTCCATGGTCAACGACACAACACAACTTTCTGTGCCAAAGTACAAATACCGCTTTTCCTATGAAAACTCGCTAAGCCTTTGGGTATCACAGCATATCGTCCACAATAACTCACTCAATAAGTAACTGCCATCTTCTTCTACTCTAGCCTTGGAAACGCACTTGTATAAACTATGATGAAGTTACCTTCGTTTGTTGAGTTAGATGAAGGTTTTATTCAACCGAGGATCACATTGAGCACGCTAGTTGTCATGGTGACCGTTAAAAGGACCACAAACACAGATGTTGTTGAACGGAACATTCGAAACTTCATCCAGCTACGGCGAGCATGATTGGTGACTAGTATCGCTGTGCATGACTGGATCTTAATAAGAACCTGATTGGACAATAACCCAATAACTAAATCTATCGATTTTTTTGTCCGACTTTGATTACCTGATCTGTCTTTAGGCTTATCGTTTTGTTATAAAACCAGTGGCGGATACTGTCATTGTGTAGTGTCCACTTCGTCACTGTTGAGGCTAATGAATGGGAGCTTGTATGATCAGTAAAACATAGATAACGATACAAGATATTGGTATTTGTTGCTTAAACAGAGTTTTTAACGGAGGACTCACTCTTCACTTGGAGCTCTGCAACGAAGTTTTGGTATATGAATTTCATTCATTTCATTCATACGAATTGGGAATTTATACGAGAACATTTAAAAATGTGATTTAAGGAGACCTACCACTGACATATTCTGAAATAAAGCGAAGTATTCACAAGACGAAATTAAACAACTGGTTCTCAACTGAAGCAAATGCTTTGTTTGCAAATGGGGACTATCAACGAAACATGGGCCAATCCAAGTGAATGAGAAGATAGAACACGTCATTTATGTGAACAAAATATTGTTCCATGTTTTCGCTCTACACATCTTTCGAAAGGATATTGTTTGGTGAAGAGACATTAGTCAATTACAATTTTCATGACAGAACTGCTTTCAATATTCTTGAGAATCGTATTTTATATCGATAACTGTGCGATCCCTTAACACCACACTCAACAGAAAATATCTAAATAGAACGCCACTTTTAAAATTGTTGGTGTGACCATGCAAATCTGCATTCACCTAAAACAGAACTCATGTACATTTGACGAGATGATGATGAGAGACCGTATGCACAGTGAAAAACGATATGGGACAATCTTAAATTCTTGTTGACGTTTCAAGTGTGTATTGTCCTGGCGAGTTGTTCAAGATAACTAAATTCGCTGAAAATGGGTTCAGTGGAAATTCAGTTCGGGAGCTGTTACGAGATGAAACAGCTACAGTACACAGAGGTATTCTGGAACTCACTTTCAACAGATTGATCTAGAATATAGCAAACATACAGAAAAAATGCCATGTAGATCACGAGCACAGAAATGAATACCCAGAGTTAGGGATATCGAAATTGAAAGAGATACACACATGCTCTTTCAATCAATAACCACTTACTCATTTCATCTTCTAAAAATTGGGAAATCAAATTATTTATCAGGTGATCAGTCCAGAAGTAACGGTAATTGTTATTTATTCATTCTATGCACCGATGGCAGTGCTATAACCATCTCCAACCAACATCATAACTCACCAAATTTCCAAACTCGTCGCAGAGTACAAGTATTTACAAATATTAATGTATTTTCATCACTCCTTTCCATCCGTTGTCGCTCATCTCATACGCTAACAGAGACATCACATTGCAAGATGTTACAGCCATTACTATTTCTGTCATGTAAATGCTCCTTTTTTATTTCCAAATTCCTGCGTATTTAGTCTACCCGAGTTTTCTTTTATATATGAACGAGGTCATCAATGATGTTCGTTACATAAGCAAACAGCAGTTTTCCAATAAACGAAAACAGAAAATCAATGGGATTAGCGAGTTTCACTCACGTTGAACGCTTTCTAAAATTGAGTTTATATCGAATGAGATAAAACGTAGATCGTTAGCTTTATGCAACTGTAAAACTGATTTTATAACATATTCGGTTATTAGATAGCAAAAACAACACTTGTATTACTGATCGATAGTTCATCTCTTTGTCTTCACTCAGTGAGAAAGTGCAGTTAATTTATAAAACCAGTTCATATTTGATGAATGGGGATAAAAATTCCCCAACGAAGTGGGAAACGACTTCACATCAGAATGTGACTTACCTTCATGTTCCATTTCTGATTGTGGAATTTGAGTGTACCGTTTGTTAGAATGAAGCTTACACATGTGATTGTATCACTGCAAAGAAATGAGTACATCGTACTTTGTCCATTGTGGTGTAATGCTACATTTAAAACAAAGACTAGTCTTCTCGAAATGTGTATCTATCTTTCATTGCTCAGTAGTGGATTTTGGATAGAGATTACCGATTTGTCGTATATGTTGCATCATGACCGTGCAATTTGAAAGTTGGGACTTACTCTTAACGTATTCTAGAACGTTTTAAAACAAAAAACACGGTCATTAAATTATTCAAATAGACAAATGTAAACAGTATTACAGCAAATAAACTGCAACATTCCTTTCGGGTTCATTTGCTTCAAGAGTTTCCCCGGTAATATACACATCTGTGTGGCCGTGTGCGGTAGTCACGCGGAGTAAATTCAACACAAATAATCTGGTTCGGGCGCTAAGCGCTTCCGGCTAAAAGCAAGGAAAGCACATCATTCAGCCTCCTCTACACCTGATTCAACAGAAGCGCACCTGTGAAATGCGAATAGAAAAGTTATATATAGTACAGACAGCAGTGGCACCGCAGGGAAAAACTGAAAACAAAAAACATGCATACTGGTTTTCGGAAAAAGTCGAATGAAATGTGGAGAAGATCAACTGAATCTGTCCAAACATGGTGAACCTCAAATAGCTAAGCAATCAGTCAACGGTTTATGGAATTAATTCAATCCTGGCTTACCCTGATAGGCCAAAACTGCCAAAAGAAATCAAGTGGTGCAGGTTTGAGAAACATTGGTAATCGTATTGCATCGTATTGCTGATTATTTCCTGCATTAAAAAAAACTGTATCATTTATTTGACACAAATGCCATAAGATTTTCCTCCGTGTGAACTTTTCACACAGACAGATGTGTGTACAAATACGCTCATTAACTTACGTTTGTCTTGTTCTATGGAATAATGTAAAATTCATTAAACATTTAGCGAACATTATAAAACCGAAAATTAGGGACAGAAGTGACGTTTGAATTGATCAATCATTGTGAACGACCGGGTACATGCAAACAAAGACTACTGAAAACAGATGTAAAAGGTTCACTCATGCGGAAGAAACTAACGATACAATCGTGCTTCGATATTTATAAACAAAGATATGAATAAATGGGACATTACAATGCTCTCTTTACCAAAAGCAATGTACGGAGACCAGTACCTTCATCTCTCAGCTTTTCCTCCATGACTTACAAACCTGAGATTCATTACAGAGCTATTTCTGTCAAGAACACTGCTACACATGATTACCCAAAATGGTTTATGAACAGTTTTTAAAAGGTAACTCAACCGAAGGAGTTAACAAAATGAATATCTACATGAAGTTTGGTGGCGGTGGTCAAACGGCTGAGGTCGTATAGGCAACAACATAGACTTTTCTAGTTCGAATCTCGCCATCACCGCCTATCGTCCATATTTCTGTGCTTTGCCGGATAACCTTTGATCGGTCACAGCTCTGCTGTTGAAAACTGATTGTAAATTTATACATTCAGCAAATAACAGGGAAGTAAAACTACACTATTCAAAGGTCATAACGTTTTCAGCGATGTACGCCAAAGTTGAGGTCAGCCCTTGATCGCACTTTCTCAGGTGCTCAACTGATCCTCATTGTTTTCACTATCAGAATTGGTCTGCACAGGCGTAGACATGGTTCTCTTTCTCGCAGTGGGTATCAGTTAGCTTGCAGTTTTGGTGATGCATACTATCACAACGGAGGACCCAACACAATTTTAAGGGGTTAGCTATAGCGATGACACAACTGACAACTGATGGTCGGGCAATAACAATAAGCCTGAAGTAATCCTTTGTAAAAACATCTCACGATAATGTGGCACACAGTTGACCCTAATCGCTTTTATGTAATTGCAATGCTAGATGTTTTGCGATTTGTAAAGCTATGCTTAATCAATTGAATGAAACAATTTGATGCATATCAACGTTGTTGACGCAATCAATCAATTTCCGTGGGGTTGACAGTGACCTTATACTTTTAGTAATCTATTTCGGCTTGTACACTGTCGTGACCTAAGACTGTTTAATCCAGTGTACTGTATAGCCTCCAGCATGTTTTACGTCCGCAAATTAGGAGATTAAGCCAAGCGCTAAGATCTCGCAAAATGCTTTCATTTTCAGTATGGACGAAATGGCTCACTTTTTCGAAGAACAAGGAATATCCAACGTTCGAGGTGTATGGAGTGATTCCTTGACTGGACTAGATTGGACTTGAAGAAAGATCAGCAAGCAGTGATCAACGACTAAGTAGTATGGGTAGTCCCCACACATCTTTGTACCTCTGACTTTGATATATATATATATATATATATATAAGATTGTCATAAGGTGTTTATTTGACCAACTCCAGTCACTAATTCAAAAGTAAATTAACCTCTCCTGTTGTCTATCGAGTACCATTTTTATAAATTCCATAGTAATTGCTTCTCCTCTTTCAAGAAATTACCTAGCCCAGGTCGTCCGACAATTATGGTCCCAGATAAATTCCAATGGCAATAAGTTGCTGAGTTTAAACCATGTGAAAAGCTCCCATGTGAAGTAACTAAAGTGGTTCAAACAACTGACCTCCCATAGTGGTGTGCTATCAATGAACTTCGCTTCAGAGTCCAAATGACATTAGATACATTATTCATTATTTTCAGAGCTTGACATCTGAATCTAGTATAAGACTACCAATTTTGAAAATACTTCCGGACGGAACGTCTGAATGGTCATCAAACTCAAGCGAACACACCAGTCGACCAAAGTGCAAATCACACACAATCGACTGGACGAAAGTGACAGAACAATAAATAGGCCTATCCATCACATTGTTCCGTTCGAATAGTCAGATAAACAGCAACACCATCTTATTGATCCATTGATTTACTGGTACCCAGTTCGTTGATTTATCCGTCTACCGACCAGTTATGTTTCTGACGTAGCCGTAAACGAACTCTGCAATCCTGTTCATGTTTTTGGATCGCTTCTTCTCTCTCTCTGAGAATTGGGTACTCGTATGACCAGTAAACTAAAGGCATGGATATGACACAATTAGTTCTTCACTCAATTGTTGGAAAAAGCGGGCTTACTGCGTTTATCCAAATCTGAAATCAACGGCAAGATTAGGTAGGGGACGGGGGGAATTTATCAGATTATTATGTTTGTTTTCAGCTTAGATTTTTATTCGAAACTGATATGAATGTACAGTGAACTGCACAGACTAGGTAACGCTTGATTGTTGAAAAAAGAATGAACAGCATATTTGAGCTGATGTAATTCAAGCATTTTTCTATTTTTCTGCGGATAATCTTTTCACACGTACTACTGGAAGTGGGTGACTAATAAAGTACTACTGACGGTGCTGCTGCTCAGCTGAAATAAACAAGTAGTAGAATGAATTGCTTCAGCATTTCATTACGTTCTACATCAGAATAAATAACAAAGATGTTTTACTTTTGGAATGCATTGATTTACAGCATATCAAAGTGATAAATCTCCATCCCTGTCCTAGTTCTGTACTTCGCTCTATAGTCTATTTTATTGAACGATTACGAAAAAAGTGATCACAAAGTAGGTCAAACAACTTCCTAGTCTACCACATGCAACCCAAAATGCGATGTACAATCCTTGATCTTCAATCACAGGTTTTCTCTGCAGTTTCAAATCCGTGTCACCTCACCTCATTTTGCAGCTGTATATGAAAATTCATTATCTCGCCGCATTTTCTCGTAATCTGGTCACATCTGCTGTCCTCTATGTGGCTTTGTTCCAAACAAAACATGGAAATTGACCCTATATGTGTACCCTAATCGCCTGTGAACAACTCAACTCTATTCCCTCATCTTATCTTTGGTCTCGGGCGTATCGCGAAGGTACAGCTTGTTCCATCGTAACTCACGACCTGGTTAGGTCGTTTCTGAACGCAATGGCATCGTCCTGAATGCAACTAGTAAATGTGATGAACTGTAGATCATATAGGCCCGTTTAGAAGCATACGACAAAGAACTTGAACAAAAGAGGGGAAGCATGGAATCAGATTAGTATGGGTGATAAAACTTTAAGTTATAATAGAGTGGATAGAGAGAATCAGTTGTGAGAGATAAGCGGCAAAATCGTGATAACCTACCTTTGAGAAATTCTGGAACAAATTCAAAAGTAACGCGTTACGGAGGAAAACATAGGTGTATGGTGGAAGCAGCATGGTATACCTACATTGCACGCAGTGGATAACAGATCGACATCAGTCGCAATCGAACTTTATAGATGGAAGTGACAAAATACCAATCAATGGACGTTTCTGTATCACAGATTTTTCTATTTACTTTTGACATTTTTTCACTGCAAAAGGTCATATTTTTACACCGGAGGCAATTCGGTATTCAAATAGTTTTGCTGTGACGTATTGTGTTTTCTATAGCTTGAAAGCCTTTAAGTTATGGTTCCACCGCGTTTCGTTAACTAAAAACTGATATAACGTAATGACCCACTAACTAAGCGAATGATCTCAGTCATGCATTATCTAGGCTACGCCCTTTCTTTGTTCCTTACACATTTGGCCGTGTTTCAGAGAGTGATGGTGACAGGAGATTACATGAACCACACTGTGACTCGTCGACATATTTGGGTCATCAAAAATATTTATTTTTATCTGAATAAAATTAAAATAGGGTCTGGCTTAGTCGATAAAGCTATCTTCTTGAGTTGTCTGCTCAGAAAGGTCAAATCTGGAAAAAATACTTCAACATCTTCAAAATTGGCCTATACTCATTCATCAAAACTATGACTCGGCCCTATATCACGCGAGCCAACTACTCAACTGTCTCCATGCGTGTTGTATTAAGGTGTGCACAGAGTAACTGGAGATGAGACGGTGAAGGTCATTGAATAGCCCTGCCTGATAGGATAAAATCGGTCTGCTTCCTCCCTCTCCTTGATACGAAAGGTATACCACACTCACCGTTGAATGCGTCCTCTGAAAGGTCAAGTCATTTTGTGTGGATTGTTTAACTTTAGACTCTCAACTTCAATTGACATTATTCAATCAAAGATTAGAACGGTGGACTATGCTCTCTCTCTATTCAGTTTTATTTGTGCAACATTACCAAAACCCCTGGCATCAAAAGAGAACCTTGAAAAGCCCATCCTGGCAGAGTAAGCATGCATTACATCAAAGAACTTGTATCAATAATTTTGCTTGTTCTTTGCCTACAACCTTTATCTTGCGCTCTGTGCACAATAGGGAATAGCGGTCACATAAACAACCATGAATACAACAAAAGATGATTTTGTTTAGTCTCTTAACTCAACGTCCTTGTTTTTCAGCATGCTCTTAGATGCGAATAAATACTACTTAAACATAACGCTAGACTTTAGGATCACAGTAGAGATCTCTTTTTGTCAATTTCCCAATCATTTTTCTCTGATCACGTTTAAATCGATGTAACCTATGAGTAGTGGTGTTGGGAGAATTGATTCTAGCTGACCGTCATTCAAACTTCANAAGCAAGGTTTCACTTCATCCGATCGGAAAACACTGGACTCGATTCTTGTCCTCACCAAATCGTACCGTTAGTACACATGCACAGACTCGGCTGCGATTCGAACTCTAAGCGCTTCACGCGAAGAGTTTGTGCGTGCGTGCGTGTGTGCTACAACCGGTTCACGTGGAGGCTGTTCAGCTGAATCGCGGTTAATCTGTACCTTTTTCAATTCAAGTTCTCCCTATATCATATAAAGATATCCGGAGATAATTTCAAGTTGTCCGAGCATTGTATTGCAGCATTATGTGATGGAGGTAAGCAATGGTTCAAGCATTGATCGCGCATGATTCACTGGTATCAGCGCAGGGGGACAATCACACACACACAGAAGCGTACGCGTACTAGCAAGATAAACAACTGATATGTATGCGTGAGAATTGAGGCGTATGTGACCGAAGAATGCCTCACAATCTTCCCCCGCGCTTCAACGGGAGGTAGAGAAATCGATGCTGCATGGTGGTCATCCAGACATCACTGGGAGGCTTATCAGCACCGATGGGGTCAAAGCGACAGCTTGAACAGATGCGACGACATCTTAAAATAATAGTCAGAAAACTTGAAACGATGCCCGAACATTTTGATATGATATTAGGAAAACTTGAATTACAAAAGGTATGGTAAGTGAGTGAATCGAAAATTCCTACCGCCAACATATTACACACGCATGGTAAGACTTAATGTTTATTGAAACTTAAATATGTAAAAATTCAAGTTCACTCACCTTGTTGTTTCTCTGTAAATGATTAAACAAATTTTCGTAGTCCCTCAAACTTTGTATAAAGTTGGTTTTATGATTATTTTATGTGACGTTACTAGTGGCGAAAAGTTCAAATAGTTCAATTGCATCACGTCAAAAATCCATTCTTGTGATCCAAATGAACAAAAGCGGTAAAACTGGACAGTTTCTCGGATGAGGCTTGGTACAGGCAAGCTTAGTTACTTCACCATGATGAATCCACGGAGTGCGAATTTGTTGATGATATCCATTGAAACGTTGTCTCTCCCCGTCAACCGTGTGAAGTTCGTGCAACAGGTAGACGATTAAATACATCCCAAAACCAGGACAGTATTTTTGACGAAAGTAATGTTTTCGTGTGAAAATACGAGGAGCCTATCGTGCTTCCTGCTTTTTAAGTAGTCATGATGGTTAAAATATCGTGATTTTTATGAAGTCATCTCTCTACTGAATAAAAGTGGTTCTTCTCCCATTGTAATGACACAGCTGCACTTACTCTGTTGTTCCAAGTCTATAAATTAATGCAGTCAGAAACAAAGGGAATTTTTAAAGATATTTAAACATTTTATTGTTAAATTTGGGGAAGAAAACCAATGTGCTGAAGGAAGCATCACATGAGTATTGTTAATTACATCTGTCTTGCTTCAGCAGTCAGTTTCAAGGCCACAACAGTAAAACTTTAGATAAATGTTAAGGAAATCTTACCATGGATATATTCTGTAGAGGATAGTTAGAGCACTTTGGTAAATATATAATCAATGACAGAATAGTGATATAGGAAATCGTTTGTCTTAGCCGGTCCGGGAAAAAATAGAGGACAGATTGTTCTTCCCTAACTCCCGCTTTTCGCGTAGGGCACATCTCATTCGGAGTGGAATTGTTCTGCAGAATTGTTTCCAGAGCTCTATACGCAAGAACAAGTTGCGTGATACCTACGAGATGAGTATTCCATTGAAACGAATCGGAATTGCTCATGATGTGCGTGGATAGATCAATCTTTCATTCAATCATTTAAGTAAACAAACGTTCTTGTAGTCTAGCGCATAGCTCTACAGGTTGACGAATTCCTTGTCTGAAATACTCGAAGTTACAATTTTGTATCTATTGTTCATTTATGTTATTTGCATTATTTCATTGTAATTTATAAGTTATCTCACTGAGCATGCATATTTCGAAACTCTGCATCCTCACTGGTCGCTTCCACCGGTAATTTCCCTCACAACTGTGAACTGCACAGAAAAAACAAATTGCTTTTATTGCTAACGCAGTCAGATATAACAACTGCCTGAATGACTGAGCACTAAGCAGTTTTACGATTTCCTTCGTTGCTCATAATTGAAAGATGAGAGTTTTATGGCATTCATCACCGTTGAAAATCATAGTAAACTTATTCAGTTAGCTCTCCACAAACATCAACCAAAATGTTCCATTGCGATTAAAACTGAAAACCCATTCCATACGGGAGCAAAAGTGCCGGACTCACTTGCATGTGCCTCATCTGTAACGATGGGATAAGTGGTGAGTGATGCTCACAAAATATTCCACATGGAGCATAATGTGTTTATTATTTATAGTATTATTGTACTTTAATATATTTTCAGTGGTTTTTTGACCGTCCGAAACTTACGTAAGGCTTGTTCTGAAAAAAAGTGAATTCATATGGATTGACGGTCATGAGAAGTGATACATTATTGTTAAATTTATCGCTTTTTATTATCAAGTAAATGTACGTAGTTATCTAGTACCGCATATCAAATTTTGAGCTTCTTTATTTATTGAGACAACATTCTTTGTTATGGCAAACGTACTATAACTATCCCATCTCTAAGATTGAATCTTGGACTAATTGAATAACCACTCATTGTTTACTTGAGTTATATAAAAAACAGTTTTATACTTATTTCTTTTTCAATACAAATTTATTTCACTCTTTGAACACATGCATGCCTAATCAATATGATCATGTTCTGCGATTGGTTGACATTTAAATAAACCTTCTGCCCATTGATTTTGAAGTGGNGGGTCCCAATAGTTCGAGAGCTGGTTGCCGGTCGATCACTCTGAATTGGTTATTGTCCCTTTTAACTGTATGACACCACCCGATTTCCCTGCGTTGATTTGACCGTGTACTTTATGGAAGTGTGCACTTGATCTACGTCGAACTCTCATTTAATCAAATTTTCCTAAACACATCACACTTTTTATCTTGTGCCTGTTCACTGCTAGTCTGATTGACGACGACCAGTTATTTTCGGTTTCTAAAGGATACACTCGCGGGTTCATTCGTTAGAAATGAACGTTGTGAAGAGTATCAAGAACATCATGTTGATCGACGACGAAATGGTTTTCTTAAATATAGTATATATCCACAAAACTACCCTTCTTGTCTCAGATCACATAATTGTGATGAAAAAATGCATCATGGATTCAAAGAAGTAAAGGTTTACGTGAAAGATTACCGGGTGTGCACAGCAAAACTGGTCAAGTGCTTCACAGGAAATGTTCTTCATTCCTTCACATAGTAACTACTACTACTCTCTCTCTTTGATATACATGTAAATATATGTACGCATATGTAAGTGACACCTGAAGAAGAAGAATCTGCAAACGACTTTTTTGTCTCAGGTAAACTCTAGGTATATATTATTAGAGATGAAATACACTTCTGACTGATCAAAATCAAGAAAAAAATACATAAGGCTTAAAAGCTCATTTGTACCCCATTTCTCGCAGATGGGAAACGACTGTCAGTCAGTTTTTACACGATTTCTGATACATTGAGCTAAGATGTTTCCAAGTGGATTTCATGAGTTTGTCTACAATCTTTAAGGTGCCTACACTAGGGTGCCAAGTGAACCAATGTATGTGTCTCGTGCATTGCAAACTGAAGTAAAAACGGGGACGTGTTTATTCTTTACGGCTTCTTATAAACTGGGTGTATTTTTTCTTAGTTTCTCATTTCTCTCCCATTTGACAATAGAACTATTTTCCTTTTCACTGATAAAGGGTAAAGTTAAAGTTTTGCAATTGAATCCAGAGTACGCTTACGTTCAATTGTCTCTGAAATAAAAGACACGGCACAGTTGGAGTTAGACGATGTTTACTAGAGACTAGATGTGCCGTAGGTCTTACAAACTGTTTCACATTTTTATCAAGCTACATTATACTGAATGAGCAGGCTAAGCCAACATAAAATTCTCAAAGATACCAAGTTGTACAACTTTGTGCTATCCCTATATTTAATAACTACTTCTTCCCGAATGCTTATAAGCCGTTGGTCAGGGAGACAAACACATACGGGTACAGGCAAGGCAAATAACAGAGTTTTTTTATGTAGAGTGCACCGGAAACAACTGAACCCTTTCCTGAAGCACAATGGTTTGTACCTCATTCAACCTGTTTATTACACAATTCAACTGTATCCTTGTAACCCTGTAACCCTCTGATTCTATAGATCACCTGAAAGTGATAAAAATACTCGAATTTCCCATTATGGTTCGTGGATTGTCATTCCTAATAACGACGATTGTCGGAACCGGGCTTCCGATTCTGTCAGAAATGTTCTACCGATTGTCAGACGATAGGATTTCACTTTCTAGGTATCGCAGGTTTACTTGAACGAGAAAACAACTTCCTTGTAAGAGTTTCAGACCCACAGTTATGAACGAGATCCGATGCGGATTTGCCAGGTGAACTATAAAGATTTACCCGTGCTCTTCTGTTAATGGTCATCGTCTTACGTTTAACCATTGGTAAAGCCATCCTTTAGACCTCAGATCCATTCCCTTCATCACTAAGAAGAAAGAATGTTAAATTAACCTAATATCTAAAGACGATGAAATAATAACCAGAATCTCTTTTCGTTTAACACATGGTGCGGAAAAATCTATTCAATGCCACTCGAAGAATGCTTTTCCACGAGCCGTTTTGCCGTCATCCGCACTAAGTTGAATAGAGAAGACACTGATGCAACGTACTTTATTTATTCATGTCAATTCAATCTCTGTGAGAGATAATTTGGAAGCATAGAATGTCACCTGCCAGCCAGAATTTGCAACTACTTCCTAAAGTCCTGTATATGCATCGAAGAACTATCTAAATCGAGTGTAATTGCACGGTATCTGCTAGACGCTAGACGCTAGCCACCAATCGGACGAACCAAATTTACGAAAATCGTAGCATACTGGCGATTTTCAGAAACGATACTTATTCATTGATTTCATCTGCAAATACATTAAAAATTATGTGGCACAAATTTTGTTGTCTGTGTTACATTCACATTCATCTACGTCTTCTAAACAATGCACTATCATAACTTATTATCAACTTTCGTACCTAGGTTAACATAACCCCGAATATGCAAATCACTTGTCTATCACTTTGTTCTACTGACTGACTTCACTTTGTTTGTCTCTTTGTCTGACATTTTTGCATAAATATGTGTTTACAGTTGATTGAAATCACATGAAACTGGTGACTAAGAACACTTCTGCCCACCTATACTTTCTTGTGTTGATGAGCGTTGACAGCGCATGGGGATTCTCGATTTGCTCATTTTGTCGATTACAATATCTCATTTGAATAATTTCCTCCTTTTGGTTTATGCTATCACCTGAAAGAAACAAGTATAAATACTTACTGTTCTCTATCAGTTCTGTAAAACAAAAGATGTTTAAAACGAACATTTAGCGAGATCACAAATGTTTTCTACAATGTCCTAATTGTCGGTTACACCGTTTAATTCTTCCGCTTTTTGTTCTAAAAAGGTACTTGTTCACCCGACCTTTTACGATACACAGGTGAACGTATGCTCTCGAACTAAGCCACAGTTGGATTATATACAGCTCAGTCCCAGCCGCACAGCGGAACGATGCACAATCATGTTGTTCACTTATCCTTGTCACATCTCTCCGGTTACTGACAATGGCATGCCCCTTCTTCTTTAGGCTATTCCCATTGAGTTGGTTGAACGGGTGATAGCTTTGTCTTGTAGACATCCTGGGATTGTTTTCCCGGCTAGTTGCAGAACAAAGACCGAGTTTTGGCTTCAAGTTGTCTTGAGAATAGTCTCAAGCTTTATATGGGTACGTTAAGTTTGTGTGGATCGTTGGAGCGGCTCGGTTCCCACTCCGATTGACTAATTTTCCCTCCGTGAACTCCCGTTCACGCTCAAGATGAGATTGCGACCAATCAAAACCATCAAATGGTACACGGTGAAAGCAAGATGATCATAATCTAGGGTTGGACGAAAACAGGTACTACGCAGCGGTTAGCTGACATTCTATAACATGCGAGTCTATACAAGCCGCACAAAGGTATTTAACACAAAGAACGCGATTGTGGTATTCCACCTCTCATATAAATAGGCGAACGATGAACTAAATCTTGCGAGACCAAAGTCTAATTTTTACGGTATTAAAAAGAATCAACCGAACAAAGACCTTACTGCACGCACTAGTTCATTATCATCCTTATCCGGAACTCAGCCTCATAATGAAGACGGAGTAGAACACAAATGTCCCACTCTTTTTTGGAACTCACTCTGAATAAATTCTGTTATGCAGGCAGAGAAAAAGTTCAAGAAGGGTTATGGCTTCTATCGTTAGGGGATTGGCTTGGGCAACTACGTGATGCATTGCCACAAGCAGCTGAGAAGAAGTGTTTTGGGATGTTTCTCTCAGTTTTGACTTGATAAATTTGCATAAAAACAACGGTCTGTATGGAAACTGTCGGGAAACTGTCAGAAACTGTCAGTGAATAAGTAATGCAAAGACGAGCTAATATCAACAAGTTTTCGGCATCGAGAGCAAAACGTTTAGTAAAAACAGTACGATTGTATAACACATGAATGCTTTTTGTCGATTTGAGTGAGTAAATAACGGTGAAGTTGGGTCACAAGTGCTGTTTTGCTTAATTATGCAGTTCAAAACACATTATTAGCGTCCCGCACTAATTCTACACAATCTCTCTTTGTACCCACTCCGCTTGAAATATGAATCCCTGGAACTAGAAATTGCTCAGCTACCGTCTCTAAATGCAACTTATGATGCATTCCTTATATGACAACAATGAATGATTTAGAGAAATATATCCCATTATGCAGTGGGTCACTTCATCTTCGTTTCATTTGAAAAGGAGAACACGGTAAAAGATGCAGTCTGTAGAAAGAACAGTACCTCAAATTGGATCGGCTGTGCGTCAGGCTGTTAAGCCTATGGTTTAGAATTTAGTTTACTGCAAATTCCAGAATGTGATTTGTATTATCTGACAAGATTAAAGTTATCCTTGATAGCAAAACCTAAAGGATTCCAAGTATTTATCAAACTGTATTAGAACGTTTTATCCTTGTAACTCACGTTTAGAAGATTGCACTGTAATAAAAGTGTTTAATCAAAAACAGTAAAAACATCAGCCTCTAGTACCACTAAATAAATATTTCGTATATTCTTGTTTTAACGGGTTAAATGTCAAAAATGCGCACAAGCGGTGACCCAGATTAGCACAGATGATAGGAGCAGCATCACAGAAAAACTTACATTGTTCGTCCTCTGAAATGAGCATCAAGCATTAAAAGGGTAGGAATTATTCTCGTGCTATGCGGTACCCTTTATATATTTTATTCGGTTAATTTGTCCCGTTTTGGAAGCTCCTGATTGTTATTCATGCTTGAGAGATTGTATGCGCTGCACCGCTGTAAATAGTCTCTTATTTGAGAAACCCTAAAATCTTCTCATTCGAACAGTGCCCCAAGATTAGGCACCAAGTGTACGTCCCAAATTGTCCGTTGCGTGGACTATTCGAGCGGAACATTCCCTGAAGATCTGTTGAGATCACGGGAGATTGATCAGTCTGAAATTAGAGTTGGTAGGTGGTTTCGCTTCATAGTGAATGATAATGTCTACTTTATTCGAGTCTAGTTCCACAATAAAATGATGAATTACATCGAATCCATAATAGTAATAATGTTGACACCAGCCCTTAGCACTTTTTCGCATATCCAATATTCGATCATCAAAAAGGAGATTTGCTTACCAGTAACGACAAGCGGTATCAAAAATAATATCATGAATGTGCTTTTCTAACTTCAACTTCAGATACGCACAGTAGCTGGAAATTTAATTGGCAATGGGATTCTCTTAACCCTTTGACTGCCAACACTTCCACCATTTGGCGGTAACTGATTCTGACGTCTTCTTTGAATGAAAGTGGTCACGGTCGTGCTCGTCTAACAGGTCGGCTTGAAGTCAGAGCAGATCAAGCGATTTGACCACAATGTTGCGTATGGAAAAACGTTATATAGGTCAGATGACTTGATGGTTAGCGCAGAATCAAGGAGCACAAACCGACCTGGTTGAATGTATGAAAACCGTAATTGGAGAAAGCTTAATCCATTTCTCGAAAAAAACGGATTCTAAGTCGGTAATAATCATCTGAAAGGTACACACACAAAGAATACCCCAAGGCGGATCAAATTGCGCACAGAGAAACCAATTAGTTAACGCTGAAGCAGTGCCAACTATAGACTACTGTACCCATCAACGTGTGCACAGCTGAGACTCGTCAAAGAACTTCAGTTGTTATGATCTGCAGCTGACCTAAAAGATGACCACTGCCATGACCTCTGTTAGGCGATACTGACTTCACAATCTGATTACCAAGTGAGAATTTCCCGCGATTACTAACGTACCAATGTTGCGTACCAATAATGAAAGAAGCGAAGCTATTCAAAGACAACTGTGCCCAAGTAGTTAAGCTAAGATTAGCTGAGATATCACAAAGCGTTCATTACAATATGCTTATTAGCATCTACATTTACACTTCAAGAACTGTCACGTAAGTCAGCATAATCGTGCAAACTCACGAAAACACTAACCCCATGGCTGGCACATTCATCCGTGCCTTCTAGACTTGACCAACAAATCCGTAGTTTCAAAATACTTATCCACATATTTTGTTCCAAATCTAAATGAAAACCATGTTTCACTAGTACAACTCGATCACAAAGTTTAGATTAAAAAGCACATCGCGATTTTACTGTATCACAAATAGTATCAAGCACTGGCTGGTGAAATCAAGAAATAAAATATTATGTAATACAAAGATGCGTCAGTATGAAACCATTCGTAAGCAACTGTTTAAAAACTCTGGTCAACCTGCAGGACCAAATACATGGCAAACTTTTCTGTTCAGCAGAGACATGTAGAAATAAGTTCAAACAACAAAGAATATTCACTAAATTCAGGGTTGGTAACAGATTAACTAGTCCTGATTCTAGTGTAATAAATACGTTTGGATGGGATATACTTCTACTTACGGGTGGCTTTGTGGAAGAAGCCATGAAGATTGTTGGGTTTATGGTGCAAAATGACATTCCCAGTAACCCTCAGCTTCTTTTTTCCTGATCTTGCACAACCAAGTACGATCTGTATAGCATCAGGGTGATAATGAAGATGCTCACATCGGTGCCAGGTCAAACATTAGGATGCCTTCTTTGACCACCTTAGGCATTTTATTTCAGACGGAACCCTCCCCTCCCCAGTTTCTCAATCACTGCCGCTCATTCCTTGAAGTGATAGCCGGCTATTCAACTGGAACCACTTGAGTGAATTTTCTAATGCCTGGGGCCAGGGAAGTTTACAGTTCTCCTACGGCACCAGTGCAAAAATAAACGGGAGGGAGCTGGATAAACTGGAATACATTCCCTAACGACGAACAGGGTGATCACTTCTACCGCATCACGTTCTCAGCGCATACATGATTTCAGCAGAATTCACACATGCGTTTACAGCTGAATGAGAGCATGTGAAATTGATAGCCAATATCAATTTGGCTCAAATATTTCTTCTTGTGTTGACTTCTTACATGTCTTTACCTAAATTAGAATCAATTATCCTAAACAAGCCATGCAAAAAATTCATCAGTACGGTGTCTGTTGAACAGTTAATGGAGATTTGCGATTTGCAAGTTATTGTACGCTCCGTTGTTTGATCTTGATTGACCTTCCTCGTACACGGTGACAATGATTGATATCGATTGAAGTGAACAGATAGCGATGCACATTGAGTATCTAAATGACACCAGGCAACTTACTTTGCTTGTTCAATTCTGAATCATCAACAGCAAAGCGATATAGTCATATAAATTGTTTCTGACTAACGTGCTAAATATCTGTAATATCGGATCCCTGTTTTAAGCAAGTATTTTGAAGAAATTATTCGTCATGTTGATGGCAGTGTTCGATAGTGTTGGATCTATAAAGAAACGTCGAGTTTGGCCATGACGAGAAAAAGCAAATAGCTGAATTTCCCTCCGTAGATCGCGCGGAAATAGATTGAGAGAATCAGTTGGAATCAGTGAGGCACTCAAATGTGTCAATCGAGTGACTTAACACACGCAACTCACCAGATTTCCTCATCACAAAGTTTCGCAGAACCACCAGTAAGATACATCGTATGTCACGTTTTACATCCCCGGGTTCATTTAGACCATTCCCTAATGTAATTTACAACTATGAACCCACACAGAATGTGCATTTCCTACTGGAAAAATAAAACACGAACTGCATTCTTTTTATCACCGCAGGTTCTCGTGTGACTCGTTCTCATGTTCGCTTGGCAATTCTACAGAAAAAAAGGCCTTAAAAATGGGTCGAAATATTTTCATCGAAAATTGATGGTATTGATTCTTCATATCCTGCCTAATACAACTATTCATCTACAGGAATAACGTGTAGAGGCTAGGTTAGAATAGAAAATACTGATCATAAGGTCTGATAGTACGACTTCAAAGAGACAATATGTTACAATATATATCGGGCACACTGTGTAATCTCGAAAAGTAAGATCAATTATTGAGGACTTCTTCGACAGCTATTGTCCACCAGAACATGGCAGATTGTGTTCTCCATTCTATACGTCTATACAGACCAAACAGTCAAGTATAGACGTTGTTTTCCAACAATGTTATAACAGTTATAACGTGCATATAGAGTGACGAGTGCCATGTTGAGTCTGCATCGGGAGCACAACCGATACCTGGTATATTTCGTTTTTCCTATGGAAAACTCTGGTGATCTTGGATTACGGGATGACGCGAATCACGAGGTGACATGTTACAGTTTACGGACAACTGCGATGAGTCAAGCTTCCCAGGTGACACCAGCAAAGCGCTTACGCGTTACAGCTACTAGACTACGAACCACAGGCCGATTGTACCAACCAATCAGAAAGCATGCGACTCATACAGGAGCTGTACAACCCCAGAAATAGTAGCACGCGATTGGCAGAGTCTTGGATAACCAATGAACTTTTTTGTACATATTGTTTAAACCCCATGATTTCTTTCAACAAACCAACTGTCATTCTGGTGGTCTGTTCCTCGCACCTCGGTTATGTGGGATACTGTCGTGCTAGTACCTGTGCAATTCAGTGCTCACGTGGCGTCCGTGATTCTTGATACATGATGCGTATTATGTGCTCAGTGCAAATTACACCTATTACAAAAAATATGAAAATGGATACTGCTTATATTACAACTTACGTTCGATGTATGCTGAAAGGAATCAACATAACAGTCATTATTTCTCAAAGGAATCATGAATTAATCGCTTTAAAAATTGTTTTTAGCATTTCAAATATTGGCGTTTTAAACCGGTCAACTTTATATTTATTACGCAGCCTATGCTACGCTAGTTAATAATTCTTTATCTTGAGGCGATTGACACTATACCCCTTCCCTTATGTTTACCAATTAGCAAAATGTTTTTGAGTTTGAAATCCTGGAAAAGGTTTAAACGTACCATCAAAATCAGCCTCTGAAAATTAAACAGATCGTCACATAATNAATATTATTCATGATAAGTTACAGATGTTCAAATTGTTGTTTGGCAGATTTGAAGTTTGTATGGCGATTGTGAAAAGTTCAGTAGCCTCGGTGGGATTGGAACCCACGCATAGATGCTGCCCACGCTTTGTACACGCCCGCTCTACCAGCTGAGCTACGAGGCCACACCGATAGCACTTATCTTTTCACATTCGAATGTTACAAATGCCCAATTTTCACAGCAATGCACTCATCGATTTAAACCATCAATAATATTGCGTTACACTGTTTTAAAATCTGAAGGTCGTACACAGGAATCATTGCACTGTTGCAGTAGAGGAGGCAGCCGATCCAATTCGGAATCTATTCATACACAGACACACATTCCATTGTGAGCGGTCAAACTACAATCGTGCAGGAGGATGTTACATATGTGTCTCATGTTGTCTCTCTGACCGTTTTAGTGATATACGTATAAGCAGGGAAGCAACCTGTCTCTCCGCCACTGTCCCCACCACATTGGTTTGATCGTTTAGAACAAAACGTCGATCGGTGGCTCTGTGATGGAGTTTCTCCAGCCTTGGCATTATGATCGGCTGTCAATCGTGCGCTGGGTTGTAATTGTTTTCTACTCTGCTTTGATATTTGGCCTAGGCGACCTTTCCACCGGGTGTATTTGTGTGTCTCCTGAGGGGGACTTTAATTTCACTTTGTTTAATTTCGGTCTCCACCGTGAATCAAATCAGAATCTGATCAGGGTGCGCACTGAGAAAACTCTGGTTACAACAAACCTTCCATAGAGCATGATCGCACATGCATATGGTAGGTAATTAGTTCATTCATGTTATTATTAGCTATTGAGATTGTTTAACATATCGGTATTGTTCACAATAATGCGGAGAGTGATTTATATTCAGCGGAAGTGCCACAATGTGTGAGGATTTAAGTGTGGAAAAGTTTGATTTCACGTCACCAATACTGTTACCGTGAATGAGCTATCTTTGTCAGTATCTCATACAAAAGGGAGACAGCTCAGAAATCGCCTGGCTCACTACCACACCTGATCTACCGAGGTATTGTGTGGTCCGCCACTCCAAGCTGGAGGATCATAGTTGCCGGTTTCCTTCTCACAGCATGCATATGACACTATGGGGAATCATTCACGCTGTCACTCGTTCTACTCACTTACAAAAGAATATGAACTTCTTTCATTCACGAACATTCGTCGGCTGAACTGCAAACTTAATTCTGTACACTGATCTCTCCAATTCTCGTCTCCTTTCGCCCTATTTCTAATCGAAGCACAAATCTTCCCCTCGTCAGACGATACCCATCTTCAAATTCCCACTACACTCCCCACGTCTTCTTTGTGCCTATAGTTGGCGTTTATGCCTTTATCCATCAATTAGTCGCCATCTCCAGAATACCCAATTTTTCCAATTTTAAAAATCAACCCTTGACTTCCGACTGTCAAACAGTATTTTCGTGTTCTCTATCGTTCTCCCAGTAGTGACAACTTCTGCATCCTTGATTGCTCACATGTTTGCTATCGAATCCAACTGAGACGGTACTATCTTGAGTGATTTCAACGTTAATAAACAGGAATGATTGGAACATGCATTTGCTTCTTCTTCTTTTGGGCAGAAAGCCGAACATTTCGCTTTGGTCAACAACCTGAGCCAACTAGTTGACCTCCCCACACGTATCCCTGATCGAGTTGGCGATCGTGCCCACGCCTTGATCTAATTCTCAATTCGACCTCTTTTTTTTCTTCTCAGATATATGTACTCTCCCTCCACCTGACTCATCGAATCATCGCGTTGTTCCTTGCTCTACCAAGTTTACTTTCTCCCATTCTGTACCCACCTGTAAACTTACATTTTGGCGCAACAACTCAGCAAATTAGAGCGGTTTTCTCAGCTTTTCACAGCTTTGAGTCCTTTGAACGATTGTTTTTCCACCTCGGACTTTTCCGAAGCTGTTCCCAACTCCACCGAGATTGTTCTTTAAAATGTGCATCATTTTATCTCAAAATTTAGCAAACCCGTGTTTTAACCATGCATATGTTCATGCCGTATCCATAAGAAATGCAGTATTTCGCCACTAGTTCTCTTCGCTAATTACCACCTCTCATCAGCTGTTCGTTTAAACTAGATACCGAGGCTCCACAATCATACAGATAACTAAAAAACGCCTCCACGTCCGTAAAGCTGAAGATTTGGTCTCGCCCACCAACGGTGGTGGAACATTTTTGTCTCTTGCCGAAGCAAATTCCAGTAATTTCTTCCCTTCCAACTTCCCCTATTTGTAATACCTCCTGTGGTCTTTTTGTTAACCATGCAACAAAACTGAGATTCTTGCTTCCCGTTTTGTTGTAAACTCCACTCTACCCAGTTATCCTACTCCACCATCTTCTTATTTCATTGGTTATCCTTTTCTACCACACATTATAGCTGGTCGATTCCACAGAAAAATTGCTCTCTCTAAGCGAAAACAAATCACCTAGTCTGATCCTTAAAATATGTATTCCCGAGTCATCTGGTCTGTCTTTTCCACCAATCCATTTGCTCAACCCCTTGGAAACACGCTGTTATTTTTCCCATTCCCAAATGCGGAGCGCTCTTAATCCCAATAACTACCGACCCATTACCCTCTCGTCAGTTCTTTCGAAAGTACTTCAAACTATCAGCTCGGACCAATTACATGCGGTCCTCGAACGTAAAGGGCTGACGAGTGACCGCCAGTATGGCTTCTGACGGCGTTGTTCCACCAGTGACTGGCTGGCTCTTGTCTCACATTCTTGGTTGGCTACACTCGATAACCAAAGTAAGCGAACAATTTCCGCCCGGATTGATGGGGTTCTATCTCAGCCGTTCTCGAAGGTTCAGTACTTTTGCCTACACCCTTTTATCTATTTACCAATAATCACCTTTCCAAAATTGTTAATCCATTCAACTCTTTTGCAAATGACGACGCTCTCCACTATTATTCCTTCTGCCGCCCTAATTACCATGCCCAAACAAACATCGATCGCAACCGTGATGCAGTTAATGTTCCATTGGGTTCAGATCTGGAACATATCTCCTCCGAAGGCAAGTAAAACTGTTTCGATCAATGCTTCACAAACTCACTTTTTTCAATTTTTCTGAAACACTTCATTTGCCTACCACTTTTGCTTCCACTGATCTGCGCCACACAAATCTTTTCTCTTCCTGGATTGTCTATAACATGTTTATGCTTCCCGTGCTAGGCGCAAGATTTTTATTCCCCACCAAAGGTTTTTTCACTCGCTGCTCATCTTCTTTTACTGTGCAAAGCTCGCGTTCGTCCTGTTCTTGAATACTGCAGTCACGTGTGGGGTGAAGTTTCATCTTCTTCTCTTTCCCTTCTTGATCACCTTCAATGATAGGCCATTCAGTTGTTCGATTCTCCTTCCCTCAAAGCTGCAGCTCATTGTCGGCCAGCTGCTTTGCTGTTCCTTGTCTGCAGTTACTGCTCTGATTTTTGTTCTTTTAAGCTTGCCTCGGAGGTTTCACTTTCCATAAATTTTGAGCACAAGTCCATCCTGTACACAGGCGTTTAATGTTCCATATTGAATTTTTGGCATCGAGTGTTATACGTCTATACTTCAATCATCTTTGTTCCCCAAACTGCCAAGTCATGGAAAATCCTCCCACATTCCGTCTTTCCTCCTACTTACAAACTTACACTCTCAGCATCTAATGCAGAATATAACATGATTAGTCTCTACCCTTTTTGTATTATGCTCGTTGACCATGAGGATGTCCCCTTTTATTGTAATTCTCATTAGCTGTGATCAAAATATTGCTCGTAATTATTGCGCTCCACAATCCAGTCATTGAACTTTGGATGTAGAAAGAAAAATCTAGAGCGATTTGGTCTCAGCCTTTCAGTTTAGCTCTCTGTTGTCCTTTTAAAGATAAACCTCTTTTGGACGTAATCGATTTTCTATGAATGAACCACGAAGCCTGGAGCACCATAAAAATCAGTTGACGGTTTTCATGTCCTATGCTTTGTTTTACAGATGCTAGATCCACTGTAGATTCAACTACCGGGGTTATAGCCG
Organism: Echinostoma caproni; assembly: GCA_900618425.1. Classification (NCBI taxonomy): domain Eukaryota; kingdom Metazoa; phylum Platyhelminthes; class Trematoda; order Plagiorchiida; family Echinostomatidae; genus Echinostoma; species Echinostoma caproni. Next base: position 24,140 of record UZAN01040058.1, on the reverse strand, counting down.
GGTTGGTAAGCCACCAATAGTTATCTCAATGACAAAGTCTAGAAAAACATTTTAAACCTATAAAAAAGAAGCTTATAAGCGAACATCATGAAATTCGTCAGCTCGATTAGATAATAGGACATATTGGTCAAAACGGAGGCGTGTATAAGCTCTTAGAAGCAACACATTCATCTGGTCAGACACTGGCTATAGATAAACAGAGATATTCACTTAGTACCCTGCTATTTTACGGGTCAGACTTGACTAATCGAGAGAACTGGTTGCAAATCTCGGGGGGAAATACCTGCTTTAACAACTTGACAGTCTATCACCCTAGGAGCAGTTCGTTCACTAGTTGTAATTCATCAATTATTCTTGGCCATTATTTGCCTGGTACACTCTTAATTCGGATTAGCGTAAACCAAAACATTATTTTCTAACCCTTTTGTATGATAAACTATTTTGGTTTACTAATTGAATAATGAAACTTAATATACTTATATATATATAAATATATGGTAAAAAATCAACATACGTAGGATGCCACATTACTCGTTCTTGAAAAATCGGTATATATATATACATATATATATATCGATTTTTCAAGAACGAGTAATGTGGCATCCTATGTATATTGATTTTTTTTACTTTAATGACAGAATTAATCGCTTCCGGATTCAAATGCTCCAAACGAATAGCATAATTGCATTAGGCGTTTTACCCAAGTTGCCAGGATAAATTATAATCCTGTAGATGTCAAACGTTTCGGCGTTTAGATGGTGCTGAAGTTTAAATTTCACGTCAATACAGTCATCCGTGTCTAGAAAATATGCGTATGATATCAAAAATACTTCTTTTAACATAAATAGTTTGTATCATTTATCTTTATATGGTGTTATCTTGAAACACTGTAGTGGTTAAATGAACAACTTACGATGTTCGCTTTCTATTGATATTAACAAATGAATAGAAAGTTCAAATATTATTGGTGCTTACGGAACAACCACGTTCTTGAACAACCCAATTTGGCCAGCTTGTTGCGAGCATCATACCTGGCTCATCTCAGTGCATGCGTCCTAGGGTTGGGGCCCGACTAAAAACACACCGAATCTGACTATTTGTTCACGCCTCATTCGCATCGTACACGAGGAAGTTCTTCATATAATCTCATCAGGTATTCCATTATTATTTCATAAACAACAGCAGAGGTTATTTAATCCTGCTTGTTCTTGTACTACCCTGTCCCGTCATCGCTGGTGATGAGAAATAGTTTTCGTTGTGGGGCTGGCATATTTCGAGTGAAAAGGGATCAGTCATGGGGTCCGTTCTTGTGTATTCACAATAGCTTTCCCACTGGTTCCAATGAATCACCGAATCAAATCCAGTGGGTACAAGTGTGACTTCATCAATTTCAGATGTGCTGGGAACAGTATTTGTGCAACACATCCATCCCCAATTAACTGGAGGGTAGGGAATAGGTGGCAAGCAATTATTTCTCATTTAAGCTAGTTGGAATAAGAACTCACTTTGATCTTCCAAATCTGCAATATGTGGCAAAACCCGGTGGGTAAATTTTCAAGTTTATTCAAAACGAGAATTGTCAAGTGATATCAACTGAACAATACCGATCGAACAGATTATTTTGAAACATCTTTGCATTAATAAAATGGAACAAATGTGGACTTCACTTACCCTCAATGAATTCTATTACGAGTGGATGTCAACAGTAATATATTAAAGTCTATAGCGAATAAGAATTTAATTTTGCTATACTCAGTTTACCTATTCAGATTGCGAAAAAGCTTGACGCACCATAGACCGAGTAAAGGAAAATCACAGAATCCGTTGTGTGTCCTTTATTTTAGCGGATTCATTAATCACAGAATGTACTGCTGCACGAGCTGACTTGACCAACAAGATTCCAGACGACCCTCTCTATCCACTGCATGTTGAGTTGTCTTCTTTTCGTTCCTATTGATCAACATGCTCCTCGTTTCGGAACCTACTCTTTTATACTAACAGTCATGCCAATTTCCCTATGCCTTATCTGCACCACTCCAAACTGAAAATCCACGGTTTTTATTGAATGATGTCTGAATGAGTGTGCATAAACCAACTCTAGCTACACCTTCAAGTTGCGTGTTTTTTTAATTTGTACGTGTCATTCCATGTGACGACCAGCGTACACTTCTAACTGAAATGCATACATGTAAGCTCACTGCAGCTTTCAGAATCGAAAAGTGAAAACTCAGAGTCAGACTGAAGAACCCTGAATAGCGCAAAATCAGGTAGTACCCGGACGAGCTGTTGATGCAGTTAATTCTATTCCAAACATCATACAAATAAATATCACAAGCATCCAACAATCTTTGGCCAATTCTTCAATGTCCAATCGACAACGATAAGATTCATTTGTTTTCCTTTTTGCATTCAGCCAATCCGCTTGATGTCACTTGAGACCACGGGATTCGTCGCGAAATCTGTTTCCTGATGGGTTATCTGGAATCTATACTGTGGTGCATGCGTGCTCGTTGCTTAATCACCACACTCACACAAGTTACGCAAATACAAATACCCTCACGAGAAAACAGTTTGTGAAATAAGGTAACCGATTGTAGGACTGTACGGGGCTAGTTTTCAGACATACTGTTTATCATTGAATACAGATAGACACGCATCCAAGGGAAACAAGTGTTCACCGTCAATAAATGCTTAATAAAGGACAGTTTTATGCACCAACATTTACTACCCGTATCTCGATTATGAACTAGCAAGTAGAGAGTTTGTCATAGAGATGGTCACTTAACCAATCATTTCGATCACCGCACTAGAAACCATAAAACCGAGAGTAATAAACCTGCTCATCAGATAAAATGTTAATTTCACATTGATAATGTATCAAGCAACTTTGTCCCTTGTGGATTGTGGGAAACAAGTCCTTTGCAACTTGAAAAGTGAACCACACCGGGACGGGCACAGTATGTCATGCGATTTGCCGGCAGACAAATAAACTCATTCAAACTACACTTACTTTGGTGGGTTTCGTCTGAAGAAAATTTTGAGATGATGAGATTTTTGTTGACGTGGGGTGACAAAAATAGTTATTTTCGTTCTATAGTCATACGTAAAACCTATTGACCTATTGCATACACAAAATCACAGTGAGGCTAAGAAACAAACATACACCCTGATATATACTTACTTCTCTCGGCCTCTGAATAATGGTTCAAAATTTGTTGTTGTTGTTGTTTATTGAATAATAGTCCATGCACACAATGTAAAGGAAGAACCATAAGATGACATTATTCATCATGATGGAAAAGCCAAAACACCGTCACATGCACACGATATGTGATGTAGTTCTCCACTCAACTTGTATTGCTACCTAATGCTAAAATAATTACGAAGTATTTTATAACCTCGTTTGAAATCGAAATCGCTAGTGAACAGAACACGCTCTACAAGTCCGTTTACGAGGTCATAGCCGCGGCACTGAACTTTTCGCATTTGGTTGACTCGACCATAACAGATGGGTTACCTCCACTGGTGGTTTCCACATGTCTCTGTGAGTCTTTTGGCCACAAATGTGGCCTTGTAGCTCACTTGGTAGGGTAGGCCTCAGCTGTACAAAACGTGGACAGCTTTCATGTCTAGGTTTGAAATCCACCGAGATTACTCACCAATTCAGAAATCTACCGTACTCTAGTCAACAGGCAGGTTATTGAGTGATTTATTTTCCCAACTTCAATGCTCAACTGTTTTCATTTGGTAGGACCGATTGACAGTAATATTTATGAACAGTGGACATACGTGTGCATTATTCAGAACAATATTCATTTCGGTTACTCCCGTCTTTTACTCGGAAATGCAAGAGTGAACTGTAAAGCTAAGAAGCAATAGACACCTGTTTCCATCCTGCTAGTTCTCATCAGCAGTGCGTGAATCCATTGACCGAACAACTGGGGATCGCACTCAGGATCTCATAAGTGGAACGCGAGCATACGACACACCCGGTCACCGGCCATCTGTTCGGACTGCTTTTCATGTTCATTGTATACGATATAGCACAACCCAACTTTACGAGCTTGATGCAATTATCGTACATTGGCCATCTGAGCACTAGTTTCCTAGCTTATGACTCGTTGGAAACAGCTGCGTCGATGGATTTGCCGTGATGATGAGACCAACCAGATCGAAACAGCTGTCCAGCACTTCCCAGTTTTCCAATGATTTTTTTATTTGCTCTTAACACAACAAAATTTACCTCATTATCAAACCAAATCGTCAATTACCGATAATAACACTAAATGNACTAAATGTTTTTACTTATTTTTCTTGTTTATTGATTATAAAAGTGTGCAACAAACTTCCAGTAAGAAGGCCGCGGCCATACAAAGGCTGTCTGGGAAAATACAGATAATGGGTAGATAGGCTAGATAGATGGCGTAGCTGGATACTAAATAGGAACCTTCAGGTGTTTTTTAACGAAGTTATCAGTCGACCAACGTTACGTATGCAATATACAATTTCTCGACCCCAGAAATACGTTATGATCTCAAATCACGACAGACAGCTTTGAGTAATTTTTTCCGATTCAATATTCCGAGACATTTCATCGATTTATTGATCCCAACTTTTACGAGAACTATGAATAAATTTGATAATCATATCCGTCTTACATTGGTGCGGTTAGGCAATAATTTGAAAAAAGTAATATTTACTTTTATATCCCCACAGGTCAGGAGTCATTGATGCACTTTGAAAAGCGCGTTATTGCGTGCCAACACACAGACCCCTGCACGTAAAACTTACGCGGGTTAAAATCAGTGTGCTGTATGTGTGTATCTGCCTGTGTTTACGCTTGCGACTGAGGGGAAGGGTTCAGCCACAGATGTCAACATCTCGCGACCACTTTCTCCTTCCCTCCGTATTGATGGAATCTTAAAATTCATCGTATTGGTCAAACAAAAAACTGTGAACAAATTCTCTGCTAATTTGTAAATGTGATTTTGTTCTCACAGTATAGTAGGATCCTGTTGACTACGGATCACGCCGGATTTCATACCTTGCCTTGATGTGAAACAAATTGTGGGACGCCATGTCGACCAACATTGTCGGTTATTGTCTGCTACACTGTTGGGTTATCTATCAACGGTTTGTGCGGCAGTTTAAATCTCATAATAAATTTTGAGAACCATGTCGTTTCTGGAAACGGAAGACAATTATAAGTTGCTTTCAACGAATGATATATTAAACTAGCCCAATGAGCCAATATTACGAGAAAGAGCGATTTATGTTAACCGCAATGCAATAAATGTAATAACTTTAAATAAATAGCACCAATTTCTGCCTCACATTTTTTTTCTATTTAAAGTAAAACCTTCTATTTTTAAAACCATAATTTGGAGTTCTGATGTCACAAAAGTGATAACCGCAGAACGACTGTGTAGTGATTTTTTGTGGGGTGGGGGTGAGGTCTATGAAATTCGGAAACAAACGTTCCGAGAAGAACTCGTCTTGTGCATACTGATTGTTCAAGTATTTATTATACGGATGTAAATGAGTGTAAACATCTTGGTGAGCTTTTTGTTGTCTGAGGCTGAGAAAATGTGTTTTCTATGTGATGGCATGCGATGTTTTAAACTACGATAAACCAAAAATAACGTTTAAACACATCTGGACACAGGTTGAGTTGACAAAGTATTGAAAATTGGTTCTCGTAGCTCCGGTAAACTGAATTCTATTTCGTCTGTTCGCCGAGCTTGTGAAGTGGCCACTTCACAAGCACTAATAATGTCACCTCGACTGGTGATGAAACGTTTGTAAACAAATTGCCAAGCTCGGCGAACAGACGAAATAAAATACAGGTTGAGTTTAAAATCGATACTGCGGTCATAGGCGGTGCTTATCGGGATAACGCGATCCAACAGGTAACGAGGTCTTAGGGTCTAACTTTTGACCAAATGGCATACTGATCATGCAATTGGCTTACAAAACTGATATTCATATAAACGTTCAATATCGACAACCAAATATCGCTGTGGATAGGATTTTCAGATATGCACACCATAAGGATTGGTGATTTTAATTAATTTTGGACTTACTTTCCTTCAAATCTGTGAGATGTTAACAAAGTATAATTGATGACATTTTGTCAACCCCGTAAGCAAAGCACTGTCTGTCCCTAATTCTCATGCACTGACCTCTGAATAAGTTAAACAAAAGCAACGTCCGATTTTTAACTAAAATCAATAGTCTTATTTAGCGAATCCTTGTAAAATCTCGATCAATTTGCATTTTCAATCGTGGCTAAACAAATGCGACTCACCTTTGTTCTTTAAGTCTGGTTTGTGCGTAATGAAATTGGCGGAACGGAAAAAGAACAAAATGACGTCCAGTCGAGAAGAGCGGAAGGGTGTAACAATCACAAACATTGAATATGAGAATTAGGGGTAGTGATGACTGTCTTTTTGACGCAAATGTTGCCGAAACAAAAGTAGGTCATGTTAAAACTAAACTATAGCAGTATAAGCATCGCTAAAACCAAGGCAATTGGTCCCCACTTAAGTTCCCATAGACCAGCCTTGATGTGTCATCTTTCATTCTGACTGAGTTTAAGTTGCACAACTAATCATCTAAGATACTCGATGTCTTGGGAAGGCTTTTCGATAGGAATTAAATTTAGAGTGAACAGGCGTACTTTAGTTTTGGTAGCCCGCAGTTCTGTTTTGGCGGTATTTTGGTTTGCTGTGATTGAAAAGGTACAGTTTTCAGGGATTTCATTTCAAGTGCACATAGTACACTCATTGGCTTGCGTTCTTCAAACGTTTTCTAATATTTCTTGAAAATGAATGTTTCATCTGAGAAAACGGTTGAAATCATTATCCTATTTTTCCTCGATAAATCCATGTTTTGATTTCGTTTGAGCCCGTGCATATGCAAAGTCAAATAACACAACCGAAAATTGCATTTTTGGTTTTTTCTAGTTGTAGGTAATCCAAATATTCCCATAAGGATCTTATACTATGAGCACAAAGCACAATTTCTTCACAGACATCCGTTGCAAATTTGGATCTGATACCCTGAACAGAACATCGAATTCAGCTGAAGGGAAGTGTATGTATGTTGCAACTCAACTTACTTTCAATGTGGTCTGAAATATGAATGTTGTATGGATGTGCAAAGATTTATTTGCTTTGTGAATTTCAAAAGTATTTCCTAAGGAAGAAATAGTTCAATATCTATTGGAACCATATTTCAATTTTTAGCCACAACTCACATAAGACTTATTGTATTTTGTTTCCAATGGATTGGTCATTTCACTTCTGTTAAACGCCCCATTGCTTTCAATTATTATCCGTTTACTGATGTATTTGATTATCTAGTCGATGTTTAGTTGGGGTCCTCGAAATTCAACATTAAAAGGGTCGTACTAAGTTAGAATGGTCTATGCTGATAAAGTGGATAAATAAAACTATATGACTTTTCAGTTTAATTTGTTTATACGTGCGTCATTAGCGATGTGGAAAAAATCAGCTAACCTAAGAAGACAAATCCACAATGCTCCGGCATTGTCAAAAGCATGTCGCCGTGTCTATGAAAGGAGTTCAAGGATCAAATCCTTGGATGAACTTGTGCTTACGCACAAGATCTATGAGCTTGAATGAAAGCGAAACTCTCGACCCTGGGATATATCAAGCTTGTGATTCTTGGGCTGAATCGAAGATCGTGTTTGCAGATGGATGTGACGGTTTGTGATTCCAAAGCAATAACTAACATTTCAGCTGCTTGCTAATGTTTTCACTAAGGATTATTTTATACCCTTAGCTGGAATTCCATCACAAAACGTAGATTGCAAGCTAACTTCCTACATTTTCAAATGAACTTAGTCAGTTATAACCTCTCTAAGATCATCCCTTTAGTATTTTAAAGTCAATTTTTTGAAGAGTGCAAACTCAATGAGGCAAAAGCTATGTAGTTTTCGATGGCTCCAGCACGTATTACCGTCTTTGGATTGTAATCGGCTTTTAATGAGTTGAACAAAAGTATTGTACAGAACAAGATTGTAAACAAACTTGGGAATATCTTTTCCCTTGTTGAACTTGTTTATTGGGTATGTGTATCTTAATACTAGTTAGAAATAACAGAGGTGTTCCAGTTAATAGAAATTTGCACTAGAATTAAAATATCTGGCTTTCAAACCTTATAAAACTTTATTTTCTAGACATTCCGGCGTAATTCAAGGGTGCTATTTTCCGACAACTCACGTTCATATTCCAAAACTGGAAGAAGCAGTATGGTCAAAATAGAGACAGTCAACAAAATACCCATCTCTGAACATGTGTAAATTTGATTTTATTTTAAACAACGGTTATCGATTTATCAATAAAAATACTTAAATTGACAATAAAGGAAGAACACAAGTACTTGGTTCAATTCATATAGTGTGCACTTTATATCAAGTGTGAACTTACGGTGTTTCTCCTCTGTATCAGCATATAGTATTTACAAACTTGATTGATCAGTACTTCATATATGGCACGTTTCTAACAAATCGCGTCTAACTGAAGAAGCAATGCGATCAAACTGAACTGGAAACATGAATTTCCGTTGCTTCGGATTTTTGCCATTGGATCTTCAATTATGACTGTTTGATGAGTTCAGTTTAATTCAATCATCACTTTGTACATTCCCTAAAAGATTTTAAGCATAC
>UZAN01040058.1:0-14692 GCA_900618425.1 Echinostoma caproni | reverse complement strand
TTGACGATTTCATTGTATTATACTACCCGAATAAGCTTGAAAGAAGATGTATAGACGAGTCTACCGGTTTTTCATCTCCTATGTTTGCCGCGACCACCGTTCATTGCAAGAACTAATAATTTGCAGTATCCACTATTTGTTTTTTGACTCAAGGGCTCAATGACTATTATGGTATCAAACTAAGCTCATACGTTGACCAGGCTGATTTAAAAGTTCCATGCCACATCACCATTTTACGCGACAACTTAGCTGCACTACAACCAATTGTGCATCATATGGTGTTCCTGGCAAACATCACGGGACTAGAAATCAATGCATCGAAGACCAAAATCGTTTCGTCTAGTGCGCCATATTTCAAGCCTAGAACATTTATCGACTTCAAGCTGATTAAAATGTTTAATAATTTGAATATAAGGGACTCTCCATCCCTTCAAATAAGCAGGTCAAAGGCAACGGTACATTGCACCTCAAAAATATCAGAAACGTTCATCCTAAACTTTTAAAAACGCTCTGAGCAAGCAATAATTTCGGTCTCCTAACTAAATTGCGAGCTACTAAGGCATCAGTTGATCAATACACACTTCAAATTATCAAACAATCGCGGCACACTTAGGAAGTAGAAAGACAAAAGGCCTTTAACTGTTAACGTTTTCAAGAGACCCTTTAAGTCGTTTGGAGTGACATGACCTCAAGTGGAATGTTAAATGCCAACACACTTTAGCGATATCAAACCGCCAACCCTTTTTTTAAACCTCAATGACTTGAATGATTTACAGGCCTTTTTAGAGTATCCAGCTTGGACTAGCCTATTCAACTGTTCAGAGGCACCAAGCACTCTTGGTGGTCTTGGTTGTGGGTTTCATTCCTTGAGAGACCGGTAATTTTCCACTATTTTATTGCATTGAAATGCGCCGGAAACGTTTGAGATGACTAATTGGACAACTTTTTCGCCCCGTTTGGGACTTTTCAACAGCGTACGTCTCGTGTCCCTGTTAGAACTCAGACCGTGAACCTTCGGGTCGGGGCTTCTAACCCTTAACCCTGAGCTACATGGTTGACAGCCATCACCTTGTGCGAATAGGTCAATCAATTGAGAACGGAGTCTAGTATCCAGTGATCGTTTTCGATTGTCACAAGCATTTCCAGTGCATTTCAATGCATTCTAATAGTGGGGAATTACCGAACTCCCAAGATGTGAAACCCACACTCAAGCCCATCAAGAGTGCCTGGTGTCTCTGAACAATTGATTGGGCTAATCCAAGCTTCGTATTTCGAAATAGATTGAACCATTGGCACAAAATGATAACCGTCGACTGTATAGTTCAAGAGTAAGGCTTTGAATTCCCGACCCGAATGTTGACAGTTCGTGTCCTGACAGGGACACAAAGTACACACTGCTGACGAGTCCCAAACAGAACAAAACACCTATCCAGTACTCTTTGTCGGTCATCTCAAACATTTTCATCGCATTTGTTTACAGGCCTTCTTCAAAACCCAAACAAAGAGGAGTAGAAAAAGTATATCTGGCCTGTTCTATTACCGTATTGCATTGGTGACTTGGAGGACATAGGGAGACGGGATTCAGCGCTATTAATCATGACGTGGAGAAACTGTAATCTCTCTTCGTTGCTCAGCTCGAGAAGCAAAACCAGAGCCCTCTGAGCTCCGACTTACGAAGCGCTATCCTACAAGACGGTGATGAAGGTGACTTATCCTGTCAGGAACTAACCGCAGGAGAATTTTTGAAGTGATTGCCTCTTGTCTTGTGTGTCTTGTACTCCGGAAGCACTATTTCCATTATGCTATCAAATGACTTATATGTTCATACTTTTGCTTTGAACATATAAGTTTACAAATAAACTGATACTTGGTAATATGATAGAACTATCAAATAGTAAAGTTTAATTGAACAGGCTTACTTTCGTTATTCATATCTGAAAATAGGACGAATAGATTGCAATAGTGTAAGAAGAAAGTACTTCATATGAGGCAATTTGCTTATCTGAAATCAATCATTAATGTTCACAGCCTCCGCCTACTCCAACTCTCAAATCACGTGAGAAACACAATGTAAATGTGATGCAAAATAATCTGAGACCAAGGTCAGTCATATCCGGTTTGTGGAACAGAGACAACTATTCAGTTGTTGTATTTCTTCTATTTCAATATAGAATGAAATTGTAACTTGTATTTCTCACACGAACAAGTGAAATCAAACGAACAATAAGAACCAGCTTTTAAAACACAGTCCACGGAAAATTATATGTTTGGACAACATCAATCTCTCAGAAAAAAGGTTTATTGCTAGCATAGTGAAAACCGCACCGCAGAAACACTCCGATTTTGAGTTTGTGCAATATACTGGACATCACTACTTCGTTTGCAGTTTGCAATGAGCTGTTATGCGTTTTCCAATTTAGAGTAAATGACAACAGCATAGAATGGGTCAAACCAGCATCTGATTTATGCCAATACAAGCGTTGTATACTAACGCCCAAAAGGGGAGGGGCCACCGAATTACTGATGATGATTCTCGAACAAGGTGGGCTCTAAGCCGCTGGAAAAGCAACGCCGGACGAGCAGTGGCAGCTTGCGAGGAGTTGATATATTTTAAGCTCTCTCCATTCGACGCCATAAGAGTCTAAAGACAATACTGTGACGTGGCAAATTGAAATTCTATCGATGAGGGTACTTTCGCTGACCCTGGATCATTCTTAACTTTCCGGAAGGGGCAAACATTCCATTTGCTTAACACCACCTTGGTTGGAATGATTGCGGTGTCTCACTCATTAAATTTGAATGTGCTAAGGCTAGAGGTGCATATACGAATAAGAAGGCTCAATACTGTTGAGAATATCGGTTTTAATTCCACAAGAGAGTATGTCCATCGGCCATTTGCGAGGGAGGGAACGTAAATCCGAACTAATTCTGCCAGATGGCATTCGAACACAAGTGAGTAGTAAAATCATGAGTGCTTTCAGTCTGAAGGCGACTGTTCAACGGATTGTCTCAGCTAAAATTGAACGTTTCCAACGGATCACCTGTTGCCCAGTAATAATGTAAATTTACCCGATGCGATCAGAGTTGGTCAAATTTACTTACCAACAATATATTCTGCAGCGGTTTCGCAATAAATATTTGAAATTTTCATTAGCAGGAAAATACAAAATGCAATGATTTTTACCGCATTGGTGTGCTTACATATACAGTGGTAATTATTTTACTACCATAAATCTATGAGAGTTTGTTAATTGTGACAGGAATGTTAAGGATCTAATTGATATGACCGGAACTTCAGATAAATCTGGATAAAACTATATATTATATATAAACTTCGGTAACCCTCGGGTTTTTGCCTTGAGCGGAAAGTAAACTGTCTATATAGAATCACGTGTCACAGAATTGTAACGTACTTTCGAGAATTGTTCCTGGAGAGAATAAAACAGGATGTTTTGCTCACTGAAAAAACTTCATTTTTGCCAAACGTTTTCTAATACAGTGATACCGGACTTTATTTAGCATACTAAACGAAGGCAGTCGTGTACTAGTTTATCATAACAGTGGCGGATGCGTTAAAACAGATGCAATATGATTTACGCAATGCACAGGGCTCGCAAGAATAAAACTTACGTTGTTCCGTTTCTATAAGCAGAACGATGTTTTGCGATATGTTATAAAGCATACAGAAAATGAATGGATGCTAATGATTCATTGTTTTCTGGATTTTTGATGAAAACTCAATGCAGCACATTCCGTCATAAGAATAAACTTCATTTCATGGGATTTAAAACCCCATACGATTTGCGCTTGAGTACGCGCTATAAGCTGAACAGCAGTTGCAGACCGACGGCTTTGATCCTTAATCACATGATTGCTGAACAAAACAGAAGGGCTATAATTCGAACGCTCAAGGTAAAACTATATCTAACTGAGATGGCTTTATTCTCTTGAAAGAAACTCTAATCTTGAAATTAGGTTTCGGGTATGATCACCAGACTCAAATGGAGAAACAAACGCTGTTCAGAGGAGTAGATCCAAGTCTAAGTTAAATATCTGTACCAATAAAGCATAAAAGAAGTATTTTTCATCAAAGATACAACATAATTTTTTCACATACTCTGATCACTTAAGGATCTGAAATCGGTTTTCTCACGGTGTTCTTGGAACTTCTTTCAATATTTTAGTTTGTACCAGTGTTAGTGTTGCCCCACTATCCGCTAGCTGTTTTGTTTTTATGAGTTTTGTTAAGCCCCCGAGTTACTTCACATTCCGAGATTCAATTTGTGGAGCATGTAGAGGAGCAATCTGACTTATTTTCGACTCGATGATAGACACAAAATTTTACATGCTACAAGTTATCATGGTGCTCTCAAATGAATTGTGGACTAGTTGTTATGCAAATTGTCATTGTTCCTGACTAGTCACTCACTTTTAGTTTCAATTTCTGTAGTTGCAGAAAGTCAGAAAAAATATGACTTAACACTATGAATAAATGATATACCTTTACTTGTGAAAATGATTTGTAATAATAAAATTTTCGCCTTTTAAATGTATCAATTCAGCTTCTGTTGGACAGGCTTGTGAATAGTGTTGTACTAGACTCATTTTCTGAAATTCAGTCGATTAGGCCCGCATAATCTGCGGAACATAGAGTCCGTTTTGATAACTGTTGTCGGGTTATGATGAGACTGTTGCATACATGCTAGCGAAAGAATTTTTGAAATGACGAAAATCGCTCAATCTTGAATTTGCACGTAACCTAGTCAAACACGGACAGGACCTTCAGTAAGCTCAACATTATCTGCATGCACAAAGGTGATATCACAATTTCCTTGGCGCTACCACATTGTTCATCGAGATTGATTTAAACCTGGAAATATCCACTTTTCGGTACCTGATAAGCAAGCGTACAAAAACCTGATTCATAGAACCAAGCAGCTACCTGCTAAGTCGTATAAGTATATTTGAAAGTGAAATCCAAAAGCAACTAAAAGCCACGCCATTAGGGTATTCAATATTCGGACACGTAAAAAAATCTGTAATGCAGAAACTGTCGATGGTATTTCCACTGAGAAATACGCTAGGACGTTACGGCACATTTTCCTTCTTGGATAAATTTGAACTAGAAAGGTCACACACTAAATCACTATCAAGTTCAACGATATTCAATTCGCAATGAAGACTAAGAAAGTTAATTCCATAGCATTTCCGGACATCTTGACCAACCTAGGCGGTACTGAAAACTTTGGAGCCACGAACGAGTTTCGGTTAAACTTTAAACTGAAATGTATATTTTTTCCTCGACGTCTCGGAAATCACGATATCATAATTGACATAATCCTCTATACACTGCCAATCTTTCAAAGCCTAAAGAACAAATTGAATTCGGAGAATCTTATGTCATGACAAACAAACGACACTGGGCACCTGTTTCCGCCCGGTTAAAATATCATCATCTGTGCATACAGTCTGTGTACCCCTGATGCTGTAACTTTTGGGAGTCACACCAGTTCTATTTCATGATGAGTACCAGTATCTCAGTGAACCTTCTGGGTTCACGTCACTTAGTTTCCTTCATATTTGCAGATCTTTCGTAAACCCCAGCTCACTAATGACCTGTTTTCCAGCGTTTCCTAACAATTTTCCGTACCCGTCGTTCGTATAACTGCTTGTATCGTGTCGGGACGCAAAGGAAACAAACGGATAGAAATCTTGTGGCGCACCTTTTTCAACTCTGTTGCGCTCCAAGAGCAGGGAGTACATTCACATGTCAATGGTATGCAAAACGATGCACCTTAAGGTCAGAAATTTCCACGGACAAAAACAAGAACAAACGACGCACACGTGTTAGTCATTGACTGTGCAGCAAATAAGTAGAGATTTCGACTCCCAGCCCCGGGAGCTGGCAATTCAAATCACACCGAGAGATAAGAAAGTAGTTGGCATTGTTAATGAGTCCGGGAGGAGAATCAGAAATATGAGTTTAATAAAATTTCAAGAAATTAAAGCCGTAGAATAATAGCTATACATAAACCGTTTGCCGATGAATTAGCGTGGAATAAACTAAAGGTAACTTCGTTGAAAGGAAAAGACCATATGCAAATTGTGGAGTAACATTGTCCACAAAGTAAACTGCCAGGATCTTCCAGGACACTGTATCAAATGAGCTGACAGATTCTTATACATACCATCAATAAAATCAATAAATTTCTCAAATTATACAGCACATTCACGCCTATTTTGTTCTCTAAAGATGACAAAAAACATAGATTTGACATGGGAGAAGTGTACATCATTGACCGCTTATGGTCAAGAAACGGCAGAGAAGTTCCCTAGGCTTGGTTATACTCGAGTAATGTATTAAACAGGTAAAACGGATAGAATCACGCAAATCTCCGGATAAAACTTAAGGGTGAAATGCCCCAGCAAAAGAACAATCAATTTTATCGGCGACAAAGAAACCAAAGAACCAGTTATGACTACCAAAAATCGCGTAAAATGTTCGACTGATGGTTTTGAGTTGTGCTGAACAGGTTCTTCAAATACGATGCACCCGTGGAATTTACACCGTAAGATCGAGCCGTTGATCATGTACATTGTGTTGCCTTCTTGCTATGATGGATAGCATATTCGGATGAAAAGCAAACCATGTTGTTGCAGTTTAGGATTTAACACTTTTTCCTTTTTTCTATTTGGCAAACGTCGGACTGTATTACCACTTTGTGAAACTTACAACACAGCGTGAAATAATGATTTTGTCCGCTCTTAGTTATGTATCCTGCTGAATTGTTCGGAATGTCTTCTACTAATTGTATTTTAAATATGATCGATGGTAAGTTGTCGATAGCTGTCCCGTGAAACGTTTTTACATGGTTGGTGGTGGTGTCGAGATTTCGAATTAAGTTAGCCATTATTCACCGAGGTCATCGATTGCTTCATTTCATCAGTTATAACGTGGAAGAGTTATTTAAAACATCTGGTGTTGGGGAATTCAAACAATTAATCGAGGAAAGGTTCAAATCACTCTATTTGGTAGCTCCCGTGAATTAGGAAATTGTGGTTGTCCAATTGTTAGTTAAGATTAACTCGTTCCAGACGTCTGAAAAACGCAATGAATGTGAATGGGTCCTCTGATGATCTGCCTTGAGTAACATCATCTTATCCTGTTCATGACAAATTCAATAGGGCGAAAAAATGTGTCTGCAGTTAAGAAACTTTATCCGTTCAGAGTACCAGTATATCCGCATCAATGCGTAACCTTGCCTGGACTAAATACTCACAAGTGGTCAGTTACTGAATAGGGTTATCCGAACTGCATCCTATCACTTGTCCATTTCCAGTAAAATCAACGTCACCGTACATACAAACATCTTTCGTGCATAAATGTGAATGCACGGAGGTAATCACTAAAAATACATACCGGCCACGTAATCTGAAACAAGGTTTTAAGGGCGTGCAATACGTATGAGTTGAGCAAAACAGCCCAAAATCATAATCATCATTTTATTGAACACGTGATCAGATAGAGGAATACAAAGCTCCGAACATGTCACCGAATTCGAACCTTTTCGAACCGGTTGTTCTCTGTCCTAGCCGTAATTCTATATTGGGAAGTTAGTTAACTCGAATGTTTTCACTCGTCACAAACTTTATCAACAATCTTATATTTTCCTTCATCTTATTCGTAATCGGTTCAATCAATTCAAAAACATTTGGTAATGTTTGTTTTATTCTATATTCAAAGTTAGCCCCATCGGTACCGTGTGAAACAAGTAACATTTCATTCCCTCCCTTTGTTCCTTCACTGGTAAAGTTTCACCTTGTTTAAACCCTTATGAGAGCTATTCTGCCCCATTTCTTATCCTTGTTTTGCACAATAGATAAGAAACAAAAAACCCTGATTCGTTGTTTGTGTACACCTTGTCCAGACTCCTTCTCTGCCACTCTGCCCATATGTCGATAATAGGTTCATTGTCCCCAGTTCTGACTTATGAGCAACTTGGTATGGGGTGGTGCTTAAAACGTTAAAATACATGTTTACAGACAAAGTCATCTTTCAAGTACAAGTGGTTCTTATAGTGTGTTGGCTGCAAAAACATCTTTTGTTGTACATTGAATGATTCAGTCTCACCCGACTGCATGATTTTACTTCATTTTTTGCTGCATGCAAGCCCTGAATCATGGCCACCCTTACCAACACACACCGTTGTCTTCCATATTTACTCACTGTGTTACGCGTCGGTAACTTTTTTTGACCGGGATATCAATGGTCAACCAATCATTAAGACAAAATAACATTGTTCCATGAATCAAGGCTCTTTCTGTTTTGTTCTCTTTTATCAGTTTCCGTGACACTGTTTTCTAAGATTACGGAGATTTGCTCATGAAAAATACCTCAACCAAATTCTGGCCGCCTTCAGTTTTACTGATCCTCTCTCTCTAACGTTTGACTTTTAAACCATATCTGAATCAAAAAAGAGGTCATTTAAAGAAAACTATTCTAGGCTCTTTAACAATCGAAACAATATCTGATCAGTGGTTTATTTTGTTTTGCAGGTATACAGTTCCCATTTAGGACAATGGAAGCAGTTAGTCACTGCCTTATTTAATAGTTTTTCATAGTAGTTAGCAAACGGTAAAAACCCCTCCTCCGAGCATACGCAACAGACTACAAGTTTTGTTAGCCAGAGACCAGTAAAACAGAAAAATGAACTCACTTTGAAAGGCAGTAACTGCAATAGAAGAAAATAGGCCCTTCTTGGCGTGAATATAACATGGAAACTATACTGCAACCTGACAGAATGAGACAATTTTAGAAATTCAAAACCCTAGAGCTTGTTGGCTAGATGACAAACACTTGGCATATTGTATAATTTGTAGATTGGACCAGTTTTGGTGTATTTGTTAGTCGTGTTTAAAGCAAAAAGGGTCTGGAACGGTCGGAAAACAATGAGTTCTACCACTGATTTTGCCTGACAGCATCTGGTTACGCAAACGCTACCTAAGTATACTAAAACGTTTACACGGGGATATCCCAATTGAGTATTCTTATAGGACGAAATTATCTCAAGTAATTTCACCAGTAGAATAAAGCAAAAAAATGCAAATGTCTAGAGAGCGAAAAACTCACAGCTTGTTTGTTCTAACATATTACATAAGGTGATGCAGAAATGTAACCGGTTGTAAATGATAGGAAACAAAATAAGTTTGCCGGCAGTAGTTACATATACCAGTTCGGGTCAAAACATCAACGTAACATCAAAGAAACGCTTCATCTGAACTATTTCATCTGTGTTTGCGATCATGAATAGCGAATCCGAGGACAGATATTTCTTATTCTGATGTACTAAGCACTTGGATCTCTCAAATAGGTTCTCCGTTGAAGGCCAAACTTCAAATGCGCATGAGATATGTCCTTTATGTCACTGTCAGTGAAAGTGCAGAACGTCACAAGAAACAGTGTCTAGGCACCAAAGATGAGCTGTGATGGGTGTATAACTCAATTAGGCCCCTAATCGGAATTTATCACAGGCTAAATAAAGCGAATATCTTGCAAGAAAATGTCATGTCAAGAAAAATCCGTCAAAAACACTACGACCATAAAATAGAGAACATACTAGCCCGAGGGAACTTTGGTCTTGCTTTGGTTTGGACGGTCTTTCTAACAGGGATTCCAATGCTTCTTTAATATCTCTATTCATTCATTATTCCTAATCAATTTTTATCAAACGTTCGTGTCCGACTCTAGGGAAAATAAAACAAAACATTTCACAATACTTACTGCGCTCTTTCACGTCTGCATCGATATTGAGCCAATTTTTACAAAACATTAGTCAGTCTAGTCAATTAGACAATTATCATTCCAAGTGACGAGACTTCTCATGGCAAAAAACGTTTAATAAAACAAGGATAGTGATTCAGAAGAAATTCCAGCACACTGTCTTGGAAACTGCGTCTACCCGTAACTTATGTGTTACCTGTAAGTCGAAATTATTGACTTTGCAGCAAATAGCTTTTACCATAAACGCCAAATAAGATCAAGTTTTATTGTTATAGATTATTTTATTGATTACGTTTTATAGGTTTTTATGAAATTTTGTTTTCTGATTCAAATTATTCGATTCGATATGGTTGGAGAAGTATGAAAAAACACTCATAAACGTAAAAAGTTGAATATCGATCTCATCTAGGGTAAATGATATATTTTCTAGAGACTGTATTACTATGTCGGTCGAAACACCTGATTATCTTTCATATACTGATACATTGGACACAATCTTAAATCAGACGAAATGAAACTAACAAATATTATAAAGCAACAATGACACGGGACTTAGAAGAGTCACAATGGATGTTCTGCGGACAATAATTCCCAGCTTAGTAGTATTTCAAAGTTTAAGTGACATGCAACTTGCTCCAGCTTGAATTCTACATATGTGTCGCAAAGCAACTGATGCAGTTTCGGAATCTTTTTTGGTTATTTGTCGTAATGGTCATATTCAACTGTGAACTTACCTTCCACATATTCTGAATAATTATGGCATTATGACAGAATGCTTATGACAGAGCATTCACCAAATTTATATAAAATTAGTAGACATGATATGTTAATGGCAGTCGCTTTCAACAGATGAAGGCCACAATAATGGCTGTAACATAGTTTTTCATGGTGCATACACTACTGTATGATGAACAATAAAGGGGGAAAACCACACATAGCTTGAAATGATATTGGGATAGCTTGAAATGATACTCCAACTACTCGAACTGCAAAAGCTACTATATAGCCGCAGTATTGAGCAGAGCGACAGCAAAGCTCTCTACTACCGAAGATTACACTGTCCAAACCCAGAACCCGAGGATTTAAAGCACGCCACTGACAGTGACCTTTCCAAACATACCGGTGTAATTCAATAATATAGTCACTGGAGCACAAGGTCAACGGCCCACCTTACGGAATCATAAACTATTTAGAATTCAAATGGAGCAGTCGGTACGCTTGTAATATTTGGAAGTCAACCGAATACCTTCAGATACGCGATTTCGTACGAGTTTATGCAATCGCAAATCAGGAAGTAGAAGTGACGTTGTAGATGAGCAAAAATTCCTCTGAGATTACAGGCTGGAATTTGATGCTGTAACTCTTCAACTTCTGCTCATCAGTGGTTAGGGATTCGACCTGTCTCAGACTGATAGGGACTTTCGCAATACCATAAACATTTTACCCTGTAGACAAATCCCCATTCAAGGAAAATGACATTTCTAGTAAAGTACTATGGATTTGGAAATTCGGCTGTTACATACCAATAACCCTGGCTGCCATCCTTGCGCACAACGTCAAAGAGACGAAATCTGGATCACTGGACCACTAAGAATCTATCAAGACAGGGTTCATTAGGGAACAAAGACATGAGGCTTAGATTTGAATAATATCAAGTGCCACGTCCTGAACAACATGAGGCACTAAGCCAAAGTGCCTAAAACTCTATTGACCTTGATAAAGGACCCAGGGATGCTTTTCCCTAAAGACTTTAAGCCCAACCGTAGCCTACAAAACGACTGAAGCGTTGGCCATTCATACATATGGTCTGACTGATTGATCGATGCTGCCTGCGACCACAAACGCATACACATCATGTGGACTTATTCCATTAAAAAATTGATCTGTTGCAGCCAATCAGATTTTAGTAGTTAATTCTCCGCGCTCACTAAGATATTGGTTTCTTGCCTAAACTTTTTGATTGCACCCGGAATTCATGTAACGCAAGGGCTCCCTTATAATATGTTCGGTTTTGTGAAACGCTGGTGTGTTGGCTCTTGATCACTCACCTGCGGACCGGCTGTGTGCACACTGCAACTAAACGAACTACTTAATTCAACGCTTACTTTTTTATTTGCATACATAGGATATATGACAGATCCAGTCATCGGTTCTGGGTCACTACCTGAAAAGCTAGGGGACCGTTTTATTGTCGACCTCGTTACTAAAGAATAGCGTTTTCATAAGTTCACATAATGTAATGAATAAATTGCACTTGGAATGCCATGTTTAAACATAGGTGTCGCAATTGGGGAAGGATATCCAGTGCATTAAGAAAATGTGAAGTTTGGCAAGTGGGATGATGTTGGAAATAAACGAAACGAGCGCAATGATAAGTTCTAAAGTTTGGGATCCTTTTCCGTACAGAGAAAACTGTAAAACGCCGACCTCATAGAAAGCGCTATTGTGACGGAGGTCAAACATAAGTGGATGCCAGCCCCTGATAAATTTTGTAGTGTGTCCAATGAAAAGGAGCATATTTTCGGCGCAGTTCAGGCCTCAGTTTATCAATAATGGGGGAGACAAATTAAACAAATTAAACACCACCAGTCTGTTGGTTACCGGACGCACTCAGGAGGCTACCAGACGTAATCAAGGACAGTCTATTTCACTGCAAAAGCTGTTCCATGTTCCTCACCAACCAAAAAGCGCCCGCTCCATGTTTGGCTTTAAATGAACCTAATTTCTACCGAAGGGGAGTATGAAACTCTCCGAGAGCCATCATTCCAGCCAAAGCAAAACTCTGGGCATTCGGTGACCTAAAGCCGTTTCCGGCCTGTGAAACTTAATCAGATAATATTTGAATCATGTTATGTAAAGTGCTGATTCTATCATTTGAAGTAGCTTAACGGTCTGTGTGATTCCATTCATTCACTTACTCGTGAAAGCATTTTCTGGAGCGGAACAGTGGAATAAAGTTTGAAAATGGATGCAATTTGTGTATGATACCAATTAATTTTTGAAAATATCACCTTTAGAAATATAAATCATCTACATTTACTATCTTATGGGGTTTCTGAAACCCGTCAAGCCTTAGTTTTTTACCTCTTTTTAACTTACCTTGATCATGTTCTGAATTGGCAGCAGTTATCAGTGAGATTTTAAAGTCATATTTCAGGTTAAAATAATTGCATACAAAATCAATTTAAAAATGTATTAGGAACAATCAAAAGGGAAGAATGGTAGATCTTTGTTTGTGGATCAAATCAATCCAAATCCGCCTCTAATTCATGCCAGTAAAATCTGTTTAAATGTGTGCTCAAGGCTCATGGTGAACAGTCGTCATTGTTTCTAATGTCTACAGATTGTGTGCATTTCGAAGTATATTCGAAACATGAAAAACGGTTTTCTGATTTCAGACTGCATAGTTCGTCCCAGTCTGCCTTAATTCGTTGTGTGCCGTATATTTTAAGTTTGTGGTTAAAGTGTGCAACACTTTGCGCTCACATATGCCTAATGAATATTGATAATAATATTGATTATTATTTTTATGATAATAGTAATATATAAAGTTTTCCACTTGGTTCATAACCTTGGAGCCTTGTACTGAGATCAGCGAGATCCGTTATCAGCAGGAAGCTGGTAAACATGGTTTGTGCTATATTCTTAATCTTCAAATTGGGAAACGGTCTGCTTAGCTGCCCAATGACAGAGTTGGTAGTATTCTTACTTTCTATTTGTGACATCCCGGGTTTGATCCCCAGTTAGGCCAATGGAATCACGCACTGCCGATGAGACCTAACCAGGTTGAAATAGCTATCCAGTGGTTCCTAGCTTTTCAGCTCATGTCTCATCTACACGACGAATTCATCATACAATAATAATAATCATTACCGCACTGACTCAACTTTTCTCCAGGGCATAATGTATGACTTTAACCTATGCTTATCACCACCATTGGTCAAGAGTGCTTGCCTGAGATTACATGATACGTTTCATCATGAAGTGTGTTATAGGACCGTAAACCTAAATGATACCGAGTGTGTTTTTCAGAACTCATACAAAGATGAAATCTTACCGGTGGTGTCTATATTGTAATACTATTTCGATCACTTATCACTATGATCAAGTCAGAATGTTTTGTTGAAAGCAAATCAATCGATAATAAGATATCAAGAGGGTCACTACGCGGTCTACTTGGTGATATAAAAACACGTCTCTTGGGTGCTCGGTGAGCCACCACTCTACTTTGCGTGAGCTGTTAGCGCAAAAAACCGATTCCTTATCGGTTTGATGGGAATTATTGTTTATCGAACTGAGATGTTTTAAATACATAAATCGGATAAAGTGGAAGTGAATGCCTTTAGACAGGTATCTGATTTGCATCATGAGCGCAAAGTCCGGTAAATGGATTAATGAAGGGTCAAATGCTCTACGGCTTTCTCACCATATGTTTTCAGCGTAAAACTAACGCATTGCATCCATACTTTTTTATTTAGTCAGTAGAAGAAACTCACTATTCTTTTCCAGATCTGAAAACAGTGGTAAATGAAAATCGTGAGCTCGATTATGCGCATACATGTAAAATTATCTGTTCAGCGAAACAAATTGGAGAAAGAGAGACAGACAGATGGCGTCTTTATTGTTCACCAATCGGGATAGGGGTTCTGCTGAAGTTCTAAAAATTACTTGAAGATTCGTTGCTTTTGAACAGTTACAATTGTTTCATGGTTGAACGAAGTGTCATTTTGGGCTCAAATGCCGACCTTAGTCTGCGCCAGAGTTTGAACGAGTTCAAATACACGTCTTTCATAAAACTCGGCGTTAAGTTTGAGAAACTGATCACTTCGCAAAGCTTCTCTTCATCCCCCCCTCCCTATCCCGCATTCACCGCTTTTTATGAATTTCCTTTGGGAGTGAAAACTATCCAGA
>UZAN01040057.1:71087-85455 GCA_900618425.1 Echinostoma caproni | reverse complement strand
TGGTCCAACCACGTTTATTTCTACATGAGATATAAATACGCACACATAACTGTAAAGGCCTGAAGACGAAGTTACGCAAACAAGCTTGTTCGCCTTACTGTTTTGCTTTTGATATTCATATAGGAATCTTCCGTGAATTGAAAAATGATTTTTTACCTCCTTCCTTTGATGATTGAGCATACAAATATTCATCCAACTGTTGATAACAGGACACCGGTCATACAAGGCTGTCTAGAGAGGTACAGGAATGGTGCGGAACTTTGGTGGTGGCGGGATTCGAACTCAGAACGTCCGCACTGCTATTTTGTTGACTTCTTGACCAGATTAACCGAAATGAAATATCTCAACTTGAATTTACACACTAAACTACTATGATAGTTTCACATAGAGTCGTGTTTCAGCAAAGCGAGGAGCATTCTGGGACTCGTTCGGAGATCTTTCAGTCGGTGTACTATGAACGCTTTTAGACAGTTTTACGCTTCGGAAGTCATACCGAGACTTAAGTATGGTAGCGCTGCAACGTCCGCTGCCCGACCGATGAACTGGCTCAGTTGGACAGTTTGAAGCCTGCTGCCACTATACTGGTTGCTGGACTACGTGGGAACAGCTATGAAGGTCCCCTACAGGCTAATGATATATTCCCAGTTGCGTATTCGCACATCAGGGGAGATCTGATCTGCCTGAGAAAGATCCTGAGGAGTGATAAGGGACCGAAGTTGCAGCTGCATTTTCCACTACGAACATCGGAACCCACGCGGGGGTACTCTCTCACGTTGCATAAGCTTCAGTCGGTTGGTCTTCCGTTAGTCTACCGACTCCCGCAGAGGTCAACAACGCTTTGGAATTCCCTTCCAACAACTGTGGTGGAGGAGGAGACGGGTGCTGCTTTCGAGCGGCGTCTGGATGAGCACTCTAAGTGCCTATGGTGGGATGACGACGTGTGATCCTTCTACCCAGTAGTGGCGGGGTTAACACGGATATCTTACCCTCTGTACACAATACTGAAAACTGAGGACTGACATCTTTTTTGTTTCCACGATTGTCCAGTATAGTGCTACCCTATAACATCAGTCTAATATTGATCGACTGCTTTGTTTCCTGTTCTAAGCGAGTTTGTGGCTTCATTTCAATATATTTTATAGAATGTAACACTTTTGAAATTCGTATTACTGAGCCACTTGAATAGTGAATAATGAATAGCGTGGTCACTTGTGTGTATGGTATGCGTTAAGGACCTTTATGATAGTTCATATATACTACACAATGATTTATCACAATGCCGATCTCAGTGCAGTTTTCTTCCTTAAAGCGGATAACTTTCTTCATATATTGGTTTTCATATTTTCGCTCTTGTTCTACGTCGTGCTAGCGAGCCTGTCGACCGGAACACGACAGCGTACAATTTGCGTGCCAGATCGTGAACCCAGTCGATTCCTCAGTTGATCATCTCTACGCATACAATGAAATCACTTAGATCCAGACGTTGCGTAAATGCAGACGTACAAGTGTGCATGACAACTATACATACTGCAATTTATTCTGACAATCAGCCTCCCTGTTCATGTTCTGACTGATACACATTGTGCCTGAAACGATCGGTTCACACGAGGCTAATTTACCTACAAATGTGAATCCACGCTGATTCCTCACAAGTAAAAGTGCGGTATTGTGACCGGTCGAGCGTCGAACCGGCGGTGCTCTGCATCTACCAACCGATTTGGAATTCTGTTTTGCTTCCTTGCCGGTACATGCTGCACGAGTGGATCGATTAACTATACCTTTTGCAATTCAAGTTGTCCCAATATCATAGCAACATGTCCGGGTATCATTTGCAGATGTCCGGGACCCATTTCAAGCTGTCACGTTGACCTCACCGGTGCTGACAAGCCTCCCAGCGATGTCTGGATGTCCACCATGCAGCACCAATTTCTGTACCTTCCTTTGAAGTGCGGGGGACGATTGTGAGACGGGCTTCGGTCACACAGGCCTCAATTCACATGACATACATATCGATTGTTTATCTTGCTAGTACTCGTATGCCTCTGTGTGTGTCTGTGTGCTCGTCCCACTCCGCTGATACCAGTGAATTATGTGCGATTAACGCTTGAGCCATGGCTGACCTCCATCGCATGATGCTGCAATAGAATGCATAAGCTACACCTAAGGCGGCTGGACACGGACACTAATAGACCATGCTCGATCGATATACACATTAGTATTGACCAGATTCACATCCAGTTTGTTCGACATTTTCAGGTCATAATCCATCTCTGTGACACCACCACAGGAGCACCTTCAAGCACTGAGCAATCAATTTGACCATTTTGGCCATATTTTTGAAACGGAATAAGATATTTCTATCAAATTAACTGCAATAGAAATAACGTAACAAGGGCTGTCGAAAGATGCCATAATTCTCTTAAGAGTTAGGGAATTTTGTAAAAAAAAAGTACAAATTTAAAAATGAGAATGTTTCCAAATTGTACTTTTATGAGTATGAGGCCTGAATTCGATAATCTTTGTCACTGAAATCATGCAGTTTTACTTCGACACTTCCACCACACAAAGTAAACCGGGTGAATTATGGTTAACGTTTGACATTCACAAATATTAAGTGCAAACTGTCTTCGAACGATCGTATTGTCGCTGTCGCATTTCTCGATTCAGGTTCACGATGGGAACACCACCGTGGTCGTTCCTAGAATAGTGATTACTGAAGCCATCAACAATGACAGTAGATCGTACTGCGCTGTGACTGTTGAATTTCTTGGGCATTCCTACCGGATGAATACAAGGTTTCCAGACTATCTTCCGAAGGCGGCAGATAACTCATTGGAAAACTAGGGTTTCTATTTAATGGTTATTTAAGAAACTTAGTTCTTTTATAAAAAAACAACATTAGAACACGAGAACTGTTCGCCACCGCTTTTGCTCTCTTAAAAAGCCATTTTCATGTCGTTTGTTGGGTAATATCAGCCTACAGGTTACTATAAGACATTTGGGGGGAATTACTTTTGTTTCATTGCGCTTTGATGGGCGTGTGAGCGACCGTTCGACATGTGTTCGAACTGAATGGAGAGTGTTGTCTGAACTTTGGATTACAATCGTGTGGGCATGTCACTTTGAATTTGGGATGGAGACGGATTAGTGGTGCAAATACACAAGTACCGTTTGTTCGTTGTGACTGAAACAAGTGTACTTCCTTCTTCAAGATGATTTTCATGCTGCCCGGAACGATCGACAGGGATGTTGTCAAACGGGCTGATATGAATGCTTATATTTTTTTAATTTGTGTCAAGTATTACTAACAAATAAATCTGATTACCTTAAAACGTTATCAGATTGTTTGACCGATGGGACTGAATTGTTCACTATCTCAAAGAGCTTGATAAAACCACGAATACTGATAAGCGAATCACAGATAACCTCCGTTCTTTGAAGGATAAAAGTCACCCAAATCTATCCTTTTTCATAGCTATCCAATCCTATGGATCCACGATCCATCGTCCGTACAGGCCCAGAAGTGGGGCTTATTTTTGATACCTATTCTAGCAACGGTCAACTTCCCGTTTCACGGCACTGCCAAATGGCTTGCGAAAGTCCTTGAACCAATTTGGGTGGCAAATAAACAAACACAGCTTACGTGTCACTTTCGAAATCGTGCATACGAAGCGAGAACAGAAGATCAACGACATCCAAATAATTTCTCTAGATGTGATGTCATTATACACGAACGTTCAGATCGTGAAAACGATTAATTTCATCTGTAAATGCATCGAAGAAATCGGAATTTGTATAGAACTACCGGTAGGTACGCTAAGAGAGCTGCTCCTGAAATGCATTTTGGACGTTAGGTTTCTATTTAATGGAAAACTGTTTTGTCAAAGGGATGGCATTGCGATGACCTCTCCAATACTAGCGGATGTGTTCATGGTAAAGATGGAGAACTCAGGTATAGAATAGGGATTAGGAAAGATCACATTCTATAAGCTATACATTGAAAGTACAGTTTGCATAACCGGCAAAGATAATGTCACGCAAACGCTTAACAAGGCTTACAATTTTGAAGACGGAGAAAGATAACAAACTAGCATTCCTTGACGTAACTCTGCACAGGAAAACTGATAAACTGCTTGGAAGAGAGATAAACAGAAAGTGGCATCGTTTTTGTATCACTTAGACAAAAGAGAAACCTTATACAGTGCCTCATCTTGTGTGCGCGATAAATATGCTCCAAATCCAAGTTCGCAGATGAAATTGGTCAGATTGAAAACATTCTAAGGGGAAACGGATACCGTGAAACGTTCATTGAGAGAAACCTGGAGGAAAAACTGAAATACGAGCCCGTTCAGAAAACTCCAAAGAAGAAGCTGTTTAATAAATTGTCATCCAAAGGAGACGACCCATCGGATTATATTCGGAGACGTTTGACGCATGCTACGTTAGGAACTTTTATGTTAGCATATGTTTCATGCTTATTCACAGGATAACCAACAATGAGATCATCTAGTGAAGACAGTTCACCTAGACTGACCTTATCTATGATTATCTGTTCCTTCAGTTGCGTTTGTAACACAAGCTACATTGACTAAATGACGGTGGAAAAGGTGTCACACGAAGCGCTATTCTCGCTCACCCAGCAGACTCAGGTCACCAAGTGAACCCTGAATCAGCCTTCCAAGTGATTTATCAAGTACTATCTCACCCATACAAGTCACTGTATCTTCACATCCTAGCCACTGTAGAAGAGATCGGCATTCGTCTGTTCACACCTGAGCTGTGTTCACAAAACAGATTGGCCCATGTCATTCAACTGTCATGTTCGAAGATCAAGCGCACTGTGGACGCACTAATAACTCGATTGCGATGTCATGGTGACCTAGCGATGTGAAACATGTCACCCCACTCTCCTCACATCTCTCTACCTCCCAAACAATCAATGTGACTTTTGAGCTACTGGATGTCTATCCCTCCTTTTAGCACGTCATTTCCTTACATGATTTATACAGGCTACAAGATGAATCAATGATTACAATTGTTCACGTCTGAAAGTGAGTTCCTATTTACAAATAGTCTCTCGATTGGGAAATGAGTGATGAAGACATGCGCAAACATACATCGGAAAGCTGTCGTTAAACAATCTCGTCTGGGTTACAGATGGAACAGATTCAGTCAAACTGCGCTGATGTATAAGCAAACTAAACCTACACGCAAAGCTGTTCACTATAATGAATATTGATAACTGTTCGCTAAGGCCAAATCTACGGTAGCTTTTCTAGTGCAATTAGGTCGCAGTTTTACTGGTCATATTTTATGCTTTTTGTGTGTCACCCAGCGTTTCTCGGAGGCACCCGGTACAAACCGTGGGATATTGAATTGCCAGTGGGGAACCATCGGGGTTCAAAGTAATTAAAAACGGATGTTTATTGATTACTCCACTCTTGGTCAACTCATGTTCAAAGTGCTTCATCCGAAATTCCGGATGAAGTCCCAGTTGCTTTTCAGCACAACTGGATCAGAGCGTCGTTGTCGGTGCATCTGGGAGCTATCCTGTGTACAATCGTCTGATGGCCCCACGTAATCCGGCACAACTTTTGGTGCAGACAGGTTTCACTCAACGCACTGGATTGAAACCGGACAACTACGCTGTTGATTCGACTTAATCGGTGCATGGCAGCTCCCAAATGAACGGTTAATTCATGTTAATATCATCACCATTGTCGTACGATTCGATTGATAAACGCCCAAATTTCTTATATCTTACCACCGCATAGACGCCTGCTGAGTAATTGACAATTTAGACAAGGAAAAACAACACAACATTGCCAGCGAGCACGATTTAATTCGGGAATCATTTCGCTGCATCCCAACTGGTGCTTACTGCAAAAAAAATAGTTTATATATCACAAGTCATGACAATCTAACAGGGTATTAGTTCATCCTTCCGCTTACGTGGTCACCAGGACAACGCCAGACTGCTGTAGACCTCCTTCTACTGACACAGTAGGGTGAGCGGGTGAGATTGAACGCTACACAAACAACCAGGCCACCAAGCCAGTCTCACAAAGCACCTGCGTCATCAATTGCTCACCATCTGCTGCAGAATGGCCACCAAGCTGATCGTGGGACTTCGTTTCGGATTGTTTACACAACCCCGAATGGACGGCTGTTAAGATTTGCAAAGGCCGTAGTAATCAAGCACCGAAAGCCCCTACAGTGTCAGCAGAAGGCGGTCTACAGCAGTCTGGCGTTGTCCTGGTGACCACGTAAGCGGAAGAATGAAATAATACCCTGTTAGATTGTCACGACCTGTGATTTACACAACTATTTTTTTCTGCACTAAGCACCAACTGAGATGCAGCGAAATGATTCCGGAAATAAAACGTGCTCGACTGCAATGCTCTGTTCTTTGTTCAAGTTCATTTAGTGAAATAATTGTTTCCGGTTAGACAAGATTTATTTTTGTCTAGATGACTGTACCCAATTACGAGATTTAAGACAATGGTGAATCAACACTGTTGTTTAAACATATTTGTTGGAGATTGGTGCCCTGTTGATACCCTTTACATACTCATACTGTTCACATCTGTCTCTCAGTTCAGACGGAATTGAATCCATGAAATATCAGTTCGGAAGGAAGCCCTAAAGCCTGGCATAAAATGACACCACTAGCATGAGAGAGTTCCTATGTTCTCCGTGGACAAATCTTCAGTTAATGTAAACCCAAGTGCTATCTAGGGAATAGCTGTTATTTGCACAGCAAAGTGCTGTTCAGTAATATTCTACATTTCCACTAGCTGCAAAACTACGCAGACAGCATTTTGAGAAAAATGGATCTGATGAACCAAAGTTTTCCCGAAAATATACTACTGACTTGACTTGCAAATGAGAAATGTGATCAGTGGCGTTGATATTTGAACATTCATCGAGCAAAATGATTTATCGGAGAGCAAAATCTGTTCAGTATCACCGCAGAATCTTCACGCAGTTCTGTTTACCGTTCACAGCTGTTTACTCATTAAAACGACAAACATACACCAACGGTGAGTTTTCCATAATTGGTCGTACTCTTATGTGCAATGAGAGAAGCGGAAGGCAGAATAAAGCTTTGTCACGAAATCGACCTGTATTTGTTACTAGCTGCATCCGGGATTCTACAATGTGGACACGTTCAACGGGTATTTCTACTGTCCATAAGACTCGCAAACAAAAGTGTCTTTTCATGATTCTGCACTTCTTCTTAGTTCCCGCATGTTTATTCACCTCCGAACCTTCATTGGAATTGTGCGGTAAAATGGTACAAATGCTTTCTTCCGCTGGCTTATCTGTTGGTTATTTGTCCACAGTGAGGTTACGAGAGTTACTTGAGACTGCAGGTGGACTGAGAAAGGTTTACGGAAAACATGTTCCTGGTAGAATGGTATGACATACTTTGAATCCAAATGGACCAGTGCTAGCATCACTTTGACTTAAGTGTTTAAACTAACTGTTTATGTGCCTACCTATCAAGAACTAGTATTCGAGAAAAGAGGTGACTTGCAGCGTGGCTGAATTCCATATTTTGGTTTAACTTGGATTGTGTTGTATTGCTTCGAGCATTCTAATCTTCATTCTGCTGTTTTATCCTAATGGGCAACTAAAAGACAACAACCAAAACCGGCGCAAGAAAGTAAATGGTTAATGGTTGTAATTAATCAACCGAACTGCATTGTGATAGAAATGTTTGTGATAAACAACAATGAGCGCTGGACAGCTGTTTCGTCCTGTTTGGGACTTATCAGTAGTGTGCAATTTTTGTGCCCCTATCAGGACTCGAACCGCGAACTTTCCGGTCGGGACATCACACCCTTACCCCGGACCTACACGGTCGATCGTCATCACCTTGTGAGAATGGCTCAACCAATTTTAGAGTAGCAAGTTTGGATTAGTCCATTCGATTGTTGAGAGGCATTAGGTACTCTTGAGGTTCTTCGGTGTGGGTGAAACAATCGAATGGGCTAATCCAAGCTTACTACTCCAAAAATGAACCGTGTTGTATTGTATTCTAATGAAGTCTGTAGGCATAAAGCCTACATTTCAGTAAAAGATATACAGGTTGAAGCGAGAGAGAAAATAAAAAATAATAAGGGGAAAAAAGAGATTTAAATCCCCAAAATGTTAATTTCGTCTGTGATAACCTTTTCGTTGTTAACTGGAATACGTGCTAATGGGGACACTGTAGAGTAACGATATTTGTTTATTCGAGAGGGAACACAACGATATTGGGATCTAGTTGAAGGATGAGAACAATAGGAAGTTAGATCTGCGTGTAGCGGAAGTGTGGAGTCGATGAGAATGTTATGTGCAAACTTTTCACATGCATTCAAATGACGTTCGTATAGGTCTGATGCCAACTCCTTCAGCGGGATTGTAGAGACAGCCAATGATGGTTGGTCCAGATCGAAGCAGTTTAAAATCTCCCCTACGGTGATTGGAGAAAATAACAGGGATTTTGAAAAAAATGCTTGTTGAATATGAAACTGACGAAATTTACGAATATGAGAAGAAAATCGTCGAAGCTTACTTACGATGTGTGGAATGTGAGAGGTCCAGTGAAGATTAGTATCAATAAAAAACAGGTATTTAATAAAGTGTACCCGGGATACTGGTTCAAAACCAATCGATACCGGTTCAGATGGGAAAGAAGAGCGTGATAGTGTAAAGAGACATTCGAAACATTTGGAGGTATTAAGAGATAGGGCATATGTGGCAGAAAACCGTTGAACGTTATCCAAGTTGTGAGAATACTGTGAAAGACCAGAAGCGTCAGAGATGACCTGATACAAGACCACATGGTCAGCGCACTTGAAGAGAGAAGTAGGGGCGCTAGCAGACAAGTCACTTATATACGTAGAAAATAAGTTTGGGGAAAAAACTGCTCCTTTAAGTACCCCAGAATTGTTTACCAAGGGTTTGCATCTCTTCCGACCTAACCTGGTACATTGAGTTCTCCCGGAGAAGTAATCGGCAAGCCAAGCTAATAACTGCCTAGGAAAACCGAAGTTCTGCAGTTTAGGAAGAAACGAGTAATAGAATCAAAAGCAGATGAGTGGTCCAGAAATACACAACGAACAGATTGCGCAATCATTCAAGGATTTGGTAATTTTATGTACAAGTGAGAAAACTGCATCTGGTGTGCATCTGTTTGGTTTATAGGCAAACTGGAGAGAATCCTACGGGACATTCAATGACGATTGAGTACGCGTAAAAACATCATTTTCTGCTAGTCTAAGTCCAACAGAAATTAAAGCGATAGGATGAAAGCGTTTGGTTAGAACATTTGAAGTAGCGGATTTGGGAATGGCAACAATTGTTATTGGTTTTCAACAGTCTGGTATGGATCAGGTTTTTAAGGAATTGTTTAAAAATGATGTGAGTATTTCACTGAGAGAATAGCTCCATATCTCAGAATGAAAAGTGAAAGACCATCGGAATGAGAAATCAAAAGCATTTTTACACAGCTTTCTGATGACCGCTATTAACCAGATATCCTGGGATTGACCCAAATATCGGATCCATTTGTCTGGTTTTCAATCAATAAAGAACTGCAGATGGACTGATTTTTAGTAGGCCCATAGATTATCCTTACTAGTGTAAGTGGTACCTTTTGTACGCCTTCAAACGCATCACTATTCTTATTCAGTCCCCATTTCCTTAATTACATTTTGAGAAAAATGCTGCCGTTGTTTAGCAGAGATCTTGTTCTATCGAATTCACCCTGTATTTGTTTTTCAGACAAAATATATCTGACGGCAACTAGCCACCTTTGTCTTTAACCATTTTCAGTGATCACGAACTGCTGGTCACGGTTGAGCAACTTCGTCGCGCTTGAATTCCATACTTCGTTTAGTCAACTGGACTGTTCACTATCATACTACCGGAACGCTGCACTCACCACTTTGTCTACAGACAACAGTCCAACACATAATTGATCGGGGTATCGTTCCACTGACACACCAGTGAACACCACCGGACCGGAGGGATGTGATTGTGCAGTTCACTGCGGTCAGTTATACATCCGCCCCGTATTGTTGAAACTATGCGATAGAGAGAGAGAGAGAGCGACTGCTCACATCAGTCTTTCATAGGAATTATAGTTGTGGCAAGATGAAACTAAATCCGCACATCCTATTATTTAGTTGTTCAAACAATCACCACCCCACCCGCTCCCTCGGGAGGGGTAAAGAAAACGGTTCAGTTCATGTGTCTGAGACACGTTCGCCGTTCAACTGATAAGTTTAGCTTTCATGGGTACGCGTAAATATTTGTCGAAAAGCAAGACAGGAAAATTGAATGTAAGTGACAAACTGGTGAAAGTGCAACAAATCTCGGTTGAGTGAAACGACAGTTGAAAAGGAAAAAGCAGATGCGGCTCATATGACACAAAATTAACCGATGTAAAGACAAACAAGTTATGTGGCGTATTCAAGTTTTATGCTTCGAGGCTACACCATTCAAAATAGATGACTGGATTCTGTCGAATAACAGATAATTGAACAAATAACCTTGCATCAATTAAAAGTTTATTAGGTGGATTCCGGTGGATTTTAAGTAAAACCTATGGTACCAGTCAGTTTATGTTCTGCCTCATGGATTCCACCTGCTCTTTTGCCATCTGGCTGGGTATTTAGCATGTTGAAAGATCACCCAGTTGTTCTCATAATGGCAAATTGAATGTCTAAAGGAGCTATATGTCAATTCATACGAATCATTTTGACACATCGTTAGCGATGGGTTAAACTGTTTATTCATCGTGTTGTTTTGTGTAGTTCTTTGTATGTGTTCTTATCCAACACATTCCGTGCCGAAGGGAATCTGACTAGAAAGTACAATTGGGTGAACAAACGAAGAGTGAAAAAATCTTCTGCGTCAGTATGTTGCGGCTGGTTTGAACTTTGGCAGACTAGTAAGGCATCAATAAAACCGTAATCTGGAGAGGGGGGGGGAGCATTCGATTGCATAACGGTAGGTAATTAGCTGTGCTCACCATAGAGTAAATACTAAATAAATTACATGAGGGAAATAGAGCAAGTAATCTGTTTATATGGGGTATTTTCTCGTGTACAGAGCAAATGAAAAGTGAACTGTCAAGCTAGGAAGCCCTGATCGGATTGACTAGCGCTACCTGTGAGACCCAACCACGTGGAAACAGCTGTGCGCAGTGCTTCTTAGCTTTCCAGTTCACGACGAAAGTCATCTTACAAAATGGAGTGCTAGACAGCTGGAAATCGGTCTAAGAATTTCACTCCGGTTTTATTTCTACTGTAGCTCGCACTCTTCGACCAGGTTGATCATGATGGAATCGAGGCAAATGGTGATGCAAAATCACGGTTAATTCGGGGTTGGATTGAAATACGATAGTCTGGGTTGGACGCATGGGGCACACGATGCAATCTGAACAGGCTTCACCACCGTTAAACACCTGTGCACTATAGTTATCAATCATATTTGCAAACGAGTGCATTTGCTTGAACGGTTTGAACGACACAGACAAACATGCACACATCCGGAGTTCCAGTTTCCGGAAGAGTAGATAGAATTTCAGAAGCGAGTAAAAGCGGCTTATCATATTCGGTTTCGCTGTCAACTGGAATACGAAGATCTAACAGAAACCAAAATATTGGAGAGTCGTTCTAATTACGGATGTGAACCTATGCGCTATTAGCGTGCTCATTTGCCAAGTTAAGGATTTGTGATTTGCGATACATCATGTTTGTATACCAATTTTAACAGAAAAGCTTACGTGTTTGAGAGCTGCCAACTTTGGGTTATTTCCCAGTCAAATATTTTAGCTTAAAAAATCGATCGTCCTCTGTTTTATCCAAGTGTTGCTCAACAGAAATTCCACAAACAACTTGAATTGGTCTGTTTGCTCCAGGTTTATGTGAAACCTGTGCGGAAGTACAGAAGATCAGGGAGGCACTTGCCGTCTAATGGCTGAAATAAAGGATTCAGTACCTATAGGGATGAACAGTACGTATCCAGTTTGAGGGTAAAATAAAAGGCGTTTCTCCAGTAAAGTAATGTATAGGTTCTATGCTCCCCCCCCTCCTTGTTTCCAAATGCAGACTCCACTCTATTTCCAGGGGTGGGGTGGGAGGCATGCATTGCTCCTGATTCGCATCAAGTTAGGTTAATTTGCCACATACCGTTTTTAGGTTCTTTCAACGGTCAGCTAACCACTGAAGTTCTTCTGAATAATATTCTATGTTACAGGTTTCAAGCTGCTTCTTATTTCACACCGTAAATTACTATATCATAAAGAACAGGGAGTGTGAAAAGCTGCGTCATTATCATTGGTATACAACAGGAATGTTAAACGTTTATTGTGCTTGTCGGTGTCGGAACAATGAATAGTCACAATGAGAGTTAAATCCTGAATGTCTTTGGTAACACCAACAGCAAAGACATATCTGTGCTGTGTTTTTCCGCATCGATCACAGAAATATCATAGCAGCTTAGAAGTATCAAAAACATTTGAATGCGATGGAAACGTTTGTGATAACCGACAAAGAGCACTGGACAGCTGTTTCGTCCTATTTGGGACTCGTCGGCAGTGCGCAAGTTTGGTGTCCCTGTCAGGACTCGAACAGCGACCGTCCGGTAATAGTTTAAAGTTCCAACCCGGAGGTTTCCGGTTCACTTCTTGACAGGGACACAAAACTGTTGACGAGTCCCAGACAGGATGAAACAGCTTTCCATTGTCATTTGTCATTCAGAACAAATTTTTCCCTCGCATTCTAGTACATTCAACTAGGAGTGAAACCCACACCCAAGACCATCAACAGTGCCTGATGCTTGTGGAAAACCAAATGAGCGAATTCAAACATGCACTGTCAAAAATAAGACGTATTGCAGCTTTAAAAGAAGAGACCACATTGCAGTACTGCACGATCGATATCCGGGACGATTTCGCTTCATCTCAATATGCTATATAGTGCAGAAAACACAATGTTCATTTCGGGATATTGCAAGGCAACACAGAAACAAACGATTGTACCTTTAAATTTTGCTTTTAAATGACCATTAGTGACGCTCATGAATACACTCCCGTTGGTCAACAGTCCTGGTCACACATGCACAATTTGTCAGTTTCTGGTAAAATGAGGTCTGTTGGGTATAAACAATCGAAAAGAGAATTTCCTCATGAAGAGATTAGTGACCATTGACTCAGGATAACGTCGAGTAGCACTTAGGTGCTGCACCACAAGAAGAGATGTCAGACTGATATGTCTAGACGGATGATATTTACATCTTATTTACGTGCTGTGGCCTACTGCAATGGATCGTAAGTGTAGTATACTATGAGCGTCCGACAATGGTGATGACTGGTTGATGATCGCTGCATCACTTGATGTAAAGAAAAGGACAGCGATGACATGGATAAGAAGACATCAAGAAGAACCGTCAGAATTCACCCACGGAGGAAGACGATTCAACAAATTATCAAATCACCATGTAGAGGAACTCATTTCATAGATTGAGGAGAATCCGACGGCTACACTGTCGTTTCTACGGATGAAACTCAAGGCCGAATACGACAAAGAAGTTTCCATCACAACTATCAGCAACTATTTAAATGGGAAACTGATTACCATCAAAAGATTCATCAAATACCAGTAACGATGAACTTACTGGATAATAAAGAGAAGAGGAAAAGGTAACCACCTGTTTTTGAGTCATTTCTTCCTAGATATGTGCAACATCTGCAATGGTATGAGGCACTTGAATATGAGATTATCTGGATTGATGAAACCAAATTCAACCTAAATTGTTCAAGAAATTTTGGGCGTGCACCAAGGGGTCAAAGGTGTCGGGTACCAGTGGCCAGTTCAAGAGGAAGAAATCTGCAGATCATAGGTGCTATGAATGCGGATAGGTGGGTGAAGTATACTCTCAAAAGAAGATCTTACAACTCCGTATTGTGTCTGCAATGGTTGCAAACGCTAGTTGATCAACTATTGCAGGAAGAGCACCAGTCATATTTTATTGCGTGTGACAACGCACCCTGTCATTCTAAACTTGAAGACGTCGTTTCCGGAGGAAGAGCAAGCATTCTCAGACTTGCTCCGTATTCTCCAGCCTTGAATCCGATCGAAATGATATGGAGCATTACGGAAAGTTACATCAAAACGGAGCTCCGAGATCAGCATGTAAAGATTATGACGGGTGATCCCGAAGAAAAAAGGAACCAACAGGACTGGAGGATGGCATGTTTGGAAAGCATTGCTGGTGATGCCAAGTCTCATATCACGAAGGATCATTGTCAGCATGCGACTGAACATGTTCGTGTACATTATCCGACAGCTATCAAAATGCTTGATTTTTA
>UZAN01040057.1:52877-66208 GCA_900618425.1 Echinostoma caproni | reverse complement strand
ACCGGGCTGGAATAAACAACGGAGTAGCAGGATATGACGTCCCGTAGACGGTTGAAGAGATTGTGCTCGGGTTTGGCTTCTGTTGGAGCTCTGAAGATTCAGATTGTCTTTGGTTGGAGTCACTCAGGGAACCGAAGTCAGTGATGTTGATATATCCTTTTCTTTGTGAGAGCTAAAAAATAAACATAAACAAAAACTGTCAAAATGACGTGAGGTAAACGGGGTAAATAAAACTGTTTTTTTGTTTTCTCCCTTTTCGATTTCTATATTTCGCGTCCAACCTATGGTTATTTTAGCACCGTGTCTGTAAAGATTTGTTTTATATATATATATATATGTACATATATATACACAAAAGCAAGAATAATCAACGGATATGAAGATGAATTCAAATACTATATAGGTAAACGAATAGGTCAACACCATCTATATCTAACATGGACGTACTCAATGGTGTATCTATTCATTAGGATTCATTCATTGCGTACTCTTTCTTTCTTGTCACTTATGGTGTCGTTGAAGATGACTTAGCCGAACAGGATATTATTACTTGAAATTAACCAAGCTCACGACCGTGGATTTTGTTAGATTACCTCTGTTCGTAATAGAACATGATGTTTAAGTCCTGGATAATGTGACTTGGACCATGGATCAATTAAATCATATTCAATTCTCATAAACTCAAAAGCGATCATCGTTGCTCCCATCCGGAAAACCTCTAATTTTCCCGTTTCCTTCTAAATAGTTTTATTCCATATGTCTCACTTTATTATCTTTCAATCTCGAATAGCGCGTTATTTTGAATCAATCACAAACTTATATAGAGTTCCCCAACGATGTGTTCTAAATTACTTAGAAATTTGGTAGACTCGTTCTGAACATATGTGGACCATAGCATTTTCAACTTAGGCCTATTTTTCTCATCCCTCTCACTGATTCAGCAATCAAAAAACACGGGATGGACAATGTGATTTCGTAAAATGTGATTGTAGAGGTTTGAGAATGATTTCACCGAAAACATATTTGTCTTTACTGATTCAAATACTGGTTATATTAGACAATGCTCAATATCTTCAATATATTCTCAATATATTTTCGCTCCGTCTTTACCTTCCACGTCACTCCCCTCCCTGGACGGTATGAAGTAAATATATGGGCGTGACATTAGACACTATTATACCTCGTTGCTTCTTCCACATAGAAACGTTGTCGAGTAAACCGCACTCTCGGTCCGTACAGATTCGTAAAAGCAGACATTTATGTAATCAACTGTTAACCATGTCCCTTTTTTGTTCGACAGCTGACTAGTTCATCAATCCGTTATTGTTGCGCTGCTTTGTGTGCTAGTTGGCAGGACAAAGAACTTATCGTTCGAGGTCTCTCGAGAATGAGTCCAACCTGTGAACATACTCCGAGTGAATCACCCAAAGAATTGTTTGACTCGCATGTCGCTACGTGCAATCGGTTGATTTGCATGATTGCCACATCCGCTGCATGTTCAGCTATCCAAATGTATTGTTTGATCATCACTACAGTTTTCCGAATCGTGACTTCTCAATTGCACTCCCAAATTGGGCGTTCATCTCGTTGCAAACAATTCATTTAATAGGTGAAATATTTATATACTAGAATAAATTTGAATAGCATGAAGCGCAGAACAAGATGACACGGTGTAAGCCGAAACAAGTTTCGCAGATTTCACCGTATCTGCAACTACTGAGCGGTAGTGTGTGTGTGTGCGTGTGTGTGTGTGTGTGTGCATAAATCATGCAATCCAACTCGGTTGTCATTCCTCTGTGGTACATTTTAAAACGTAAGTGCCGCTGGTTCAATAGGGCCAATATTAACCGAAATATTTCGCGAAATATTTAGATGGCTGCACAAGGTGATTTACTTGAATCAACTTGATCATTCGTGTATGTGACCTAGATTCTGCACGGGACCGCCGATATTTTTCGTGTTAAACCATGTCTATTCATATTTGAGATATACTGTCCTAAGCCCTGATGATACTTGTCAGAAGGAGATAACTTTGTTCCACGAATTTCACCGGTCCAGTTGCTTGCGTGCTGTGTGGTTTGCGCCTTTTTTCGTGTAAGGCCGAGAATGAAGTCAATATTGTGGCAACAAATAGATTGATCTTACACACACCCTCTACAACAACATGCCCTCCCCCCAAAGAAAAAAACAAGGGTTCGCAAGACCCGCTTACCTGAATCCGGTCTATTCTGTCACGCGATTCTGGATGTTTGTGAGTTGAGTGATAATTCAGTTTTGTAATTCTGGCCCTCGGGTGCTTCTGGGTTTATGGACAAAGCAACCCCCAAATAATTGGTTTCCGAATGTGGCCGGTAAACGATTTTCGAACGTGATTCACTTCGAAACTTTGAACTATAACTATCACTCAATCTATAGATTTTGTCGAACAAAACATCTTCACAGAACCACAGGTGATGATTTTAGTTCAACAAAGGAATTGAACTGTCCAGTTTCGCTCTCATTAGAGCTCATCGGCAGGGCATGTGTTCTCCCGTTTCGTCCGAGCTTCGAACTCCGGGATAATCACAAGGAGAGTGTGGGTAGTACCACTGTAATAATCGACTCACACCGGGGTGGATCACAATTGACTGTACAGGTTTGTTCATAAGTGGTCTTCTGACCCGTCGACAACAACAACAACAACAACAACAACAACAGAAGACTCGATATACCGTTTGTTGTGAACATGGCTGAGAGGGGGATGTCAGATGCATGGTTCATGCCTGTGTCAGTTTATGAATAGTCAACAGTTCATATAGCGGTCCGGTTATCTTTTCTACAATAGAAATAGCCTTGCTAAGGGAGCCGCGGAACCTTCAAAGTGCTACTTTCATTATCAAGCTCAATTTCCAATTCCTCTACGTTTTGGGTAAATCAAATAACTGACCGTGTTCTAGGGGGAGCGTTAATGAAGAGAGAGAGATTTTTAAAAAGATAACGCACAGATTACATGTGCAGATGTGAAACAGGTACGATTTAACGAATCATGACGCTTGACCGAGGCATCTGCTGACTTTTTGGCCGGTTACGTAGGGGGCTTCATGTAGACGAGAAAACTAAGTGATTGTTATCGATCTAATTGTTTGAGGAATCGGTACCGTTATGCCTGTTACGAATATTAGCCGTATTGTAAAGTAAATTTCAGACGTCGGTTGTCCCACTCGTGTGCATCGCAGAGACAATTGTGATCCTGCCGCGATTAATCTGCTTCCAAATTCGAAACTAGGTCACTCAAAATCTAAATTGGTTGTTCCAGTCAATCTCCTATTACGTCGCATCCCTAAGGGAGTCAAAAAAGTGAGTTAATTCCGAAAACGGTGACATAGTATGTTAATTAGTGTTGTATGCTTTAGGTTAGAATGAAGAATCGTTTGAGATATGTATACTAAAACAAATATGATCGATGAACATTATCGTTATTTTGTTACGTGTTGTGAAGTATACAATCTCACGGTGTCTTCGTGTATCGCAGAAATTTAAACGTTTTATAAAGACCTCAGTGCCATATTAGGACAGAGCACTCCGCATCCAAATCTTCCCTATCTATGTGCCAATTTATCCTGGAATTGCTAGCCTTTCCTTGGTGAAATTTTCTTAACTTATTACCAATTTGCAATTCGAAATAGTCTCGCTTGATTGCAATATGAAGGTGACCACAGAACAGAGTACATAGCGTCCACCACGATCGGTAACTGCTTTGATTATAATGCGATCGCAAACGTAAGGCATGGTTGGTGACTCAGAATAAATCTTATGTGATATATTGCCGAATTCTTTGGTAAAAACTCATTCAAGAGAATCTAGCCAATCGGAAACAAGTGAAGTATCTGTCTCCGGGTGTATGTAGCACGATGACTTTTCCCAAGTTCCCAATTGCCGATATGCAATCTATGCATGCTTTTCAGGTGAAACATGTGTGTCATGGTGTCTGTAGTCATCCATCCATTCACCTGTTCGCTTTTGTTATTGTCATAGACAGTGTCGGCAAACATCCCGCAATTAGCAATAACGTGATTCACAAAGTAAAAGTGCACCGTTCAAACAGCAAAGAGCTCGTTGGGCACATATGATCCCGGTCTTAATTGTTACGGTGACCAATTTTATCAGTGCTCTGTAGCAAGCCCAACAACGACTTTCGTCCATCCATTCACACAGGCTCGCCAGTGGGACAGCGGTTATCGATCGATTGGAGATCTAACATCTTATTCCGTACCGCGCTTACCAGCTAGGTCAATCTGCGATTATTGTTCACCCGCTGGCACGGCTAAGTTAATTTGATATACCCCGTGGATCAACTGAATTTCGCTCCAGTCGCAAACACCGGTGCTTCAGTGACCATCGCAACAAAAATGACCACAAAAGCAGGATAAGCAGTATTGTATTTATAGCAAAATCATAAATAAGCGTTCTATTTAGCTGGACTCTCCGATGGAAATTAACAAGCGCGTTGTTTTCTACCAGATGCACTGTCATAAGAATGCCACTTTCGGCTTTTAAGCTTGGTTGCTCATCTACTATCAAAGAGGAAAACTAGTTTAATGAATGTTTCCACTAAGAATAAGACCTAATCACACCCTGATCCTGCGTTTGCAACTCTGAAGAACATTTTGGAAGCGGCCATGTTATCTTTACATTCGAGAATGCCACAGCTTTGTCATGACCAGGGGCATGATCTGTAAATAGTGAAATAGAGGGTCCTTGGAAAATCAACTTGCGATCAACATCAGATAGATAACCCTGGAATAACGCAGAAGTCATTTGCAAGTTTTGGAGAATTTCGATTGCATGAAGGACTTACACATTGTGAAGGACGAAGACATCATGGAGTTTCAAATTCTGATAACTTTTCACCAGTCATACTACTTTTACTATAATGCTGTTTGCGCAGCATTGAAAACATCACAGTCGTCATATCCATATGTTGTGAGATACTTTTCACTTGTGAGTAATAGGTAATATAGTCGGTGATTACTTTCGCCGATCAAAAATTGAGAAGACCACCGAGGGCAGATTGCTGTATCTCAGAGAATAACTACCGATGGCTACATTCATTACCCGTCGTGCGGCCAAGAACTGCGATTGTATGTTTCTGATGAGATTTTGTGTTATGCATGCCAAATTGGTGATGTCTCATCTGAAATCCACGATGAACTATTATTCTAGACCAACACTGTTTTCTGAAATTACAACACATGGATCAACCACGATAACCGCACGCACAAATTGTCCGTTGCATCACCCGATACTGTCAAACGTCAGCCGGAAACCTAGAAAGTCGTACGCAAGAGTAGGTTTTGTCAAATTAAATACCACCATCTACCTGAATAAGTACGAAATCAACCTTTTTGAAAACATAAAAGCCACAATGGTATACTTTATGCCAGTTCAAGTGCCTTATAATCGATATTCTGCACTATGGGGAACTCACCGTACTTTGCCCTTATAGAATTAAAGCATTGCCAAGATGGCTTTATTGACTGTCTTGTTGTTGGTTTCCAGGTGGGACCTGTCCTGAACTAACACCAGCGTTGACACACTTCCCGAAAATTGTTCGAGATGCCAAAGACTGACTCAGCATTTTTCACACATTGTGCTTCTCCCTGATAGATAGTCACTTCCACATAGACAGTTAGAATGATACCGCATCGAACTACTGACATCTGTGAGCCCTCCACACAAGGGTTGTCCAATCGGTGAACAGCACCGTGGATGCGTCACACGGGGAAATGTGATCGGTTGAATTTTGGTTGGTCAATTGTCAAGGACCAAGTGAGTTAATATCAGCAGGTGCGATTTATTGAGTATTGCACAGTTAGGATCTACGTGATTAGGTATAGGGTGGTTTTGAGTTTACCAAAAAGGTGAGAACATATTGGAAAATGCGTTTTCTCAAGGGTGCAACATGATGAAAGATTGACTGTCTTGTCATTTAGGTCATTATCCTTCATATAGCCTCAATCTTGGTTTACACTGAAGGTTCCATAGAAGGAGAGAGGACGCT
Organism: Echinostoma caproni; assembly: GCA_900618425.1. Lineage (NCBI taxonomy): Eukaryota > Metazoa > Platyhelminthes > Trematoda > Plagiorchiida > Echinostomatidae > Echinostoma > Echinostoma caproni. The sequence goes on along the minus strand of UZAN01040057.1, from coordinate 60,168 downwards.
GATCGATACTAGTGTGTTACTGGGTTCTCTTTTTCAGTTTTCCAGCTCAAAATTTACACTTCGAATAAGGCCCCTGGTAAATTGTTTTTCTCTTTTCTGCATGTCCTTTTTTAGACCCTGTCTTAATTTCCCTATCGTGTAGTTTACACCGAAGTTTTATTCTGTGTTTGGCTGGTAAACCATTGGAAGAAATGCATTACGCAGAATTGTAACATCTTAGATCAACCACGTTTTTTTGGATTTCGTGCAAGGGGCTCGTGACGAAATATTGGAATAATAGAGTATTGGAAGATTTGACTCAACCTCCCGCAGAGAATTCTTCGTGTGTAGAAGGAATGAGGTAGATGATCAGCTGCCCGTTGGCCGGGTGGATAGCTTTCCACCTGTGAATTCCCGGGTTCGATCACCAGTTGGGCCGGTGAACTCGGGCACCGCTGACGATAACCAGCCAGGCCGAAACAACTATCCAGTGCTCCCATAGCTTTTGAGTTCACGCTTCATTTGCTCTATAAGTGACGATTTTCACCCATGAAACATATATATATATATAATCTATGAGACCGTGTTCTAGTTCCGAGCACATTTGCAATTTTGAATTGAGAATGATTTCATGAAATATATACTTTTTTCAAATGGGAATTAGTCGTGTCTGTGGAAAGTGAAGAGCAAACTGAAAAGCTAGGAAGCACTGGACAGCTGTTTCAACTTGGTTGGGTCTCATTAGCAGTGAGAATCCATCAACCCAAATGGGGATCGAACCCAGGACCTCATGGCCAGAACACAAGCGTGCTACCGATTACGCCACCGAGCAGCTGATCTGACTGTTTTTCCATTTCCATTTACACGATACAGCGCAACCCACCTATGCGAGCTTGTTGCGGACCACAGACCCTGCTCATCTCAGCACTAGCCTCCTGTGGGTTATGATTCGGTTGGAAACATTCACAACCTGATTGATTATTTCATGTGATTAATGGAGGATTTGATTAATCAGGTTTTGAATGTTTCCAATCGAGTCATAACGCTGGTGACTAGTACTGAGATGAGCAGTCAGTCAGTCAGTGAAGAAACGCTTTATGCACCCAAAGGGTGAATTTTCAACAGTTTACGATTTTTACAGGGTCTATGATCCGCAACAAGCTCGCAAAGAAGGGTTGTGGTATATCGTGTAAATGGAAATGGAAAAACAGTCAGATCAGCGTCCCGGTGACCGAGTGGGTAGTATGCTTGTGTTCTACCTATGAGATCTCGGGTTCGATCCCCAGTTGAATCGATGGATTCGCGCATTGCTGATGAGACCCAGTCATGTCGAAACAGCTGTCCAGGGCTTCCTAGCTTTTCAGTTCACGCCATATGAACGACGAAGTTCCATTTGAAATTGAATCAAATCCTCCATTACTAACATGATATATATTTTTTTCTTGCCTATCATGTGTATGCAGGATTCCACTTTTGTTTTATGATAATATTCAGAGAAAGGGTGAAAAATGGTCCTTGAAATCACCAAAGTTGCGATGGTGGTTCTGTAGTGAATTCTAACTGTTCAATTTATTCCCTTGGCTAAATGTTTCCAGTGTTTTCTCTCTTCCCACAATAGGCCGTCGGGCATGAATTCAAGTTCGGGATCCTACTCTGAACAACACTGGTTCATCAATCTCCGTCGACTGAGTGCGCAGAAAGTTTGGCGGTCATCAATGCAGCTGAAAGAATACTATTTTATCGTCGAATTATATTTGAAACACCAAACCGATAGATCTTTGAAAAAGAAAAGCTCACCGTCAATCAAACATGTATGCAATCAGGCTTCTCACGGCCAGATTCCGATGGCAGGCGGTATTTTCTGTTTTCCTTTATGATTACTAATATCACTGTAGAAGTTATTGTTTTTCTGATCATATAATAACTCAGTTTCCATTTAAATTCTATTTTTCAGTTAGCTGTAGTTGGTTTGTTAGGAACGTTTGAACATTACGTTCCCATCTCGATGAATAACTGTTGGACGTTAGTTTAGCGGTCCATCGACACGTGTTCACCCTAACGGTTTCTTTTGAATAATGTTTACACGAAATATTTCAGTCACATGTACAATGGACACAATGATATTTTTGGTGGCTATGTGGCTCGGCTTTACTTCAAACGTTTGGTAGTTGAATATTGTCAAAGTCTCCTTGTATGCAAATCCGAGTAGGTCCTAAAGGCACACCCGATTTTCCTGGTCCCGGTTAGGATATTCCTCCATACTAGGCACAACTCAGCGAACACGGAAATGATCAGTGATTTGTTTGCTGTATCATAGAAATGTCAGTTTGGACAATTTTCAGAGACCGTGGCAGTCTCCACGAGTTATACGTGAATCATCTATACAATATTATAAGTTGCATCTGAACCTATGCCCGCAGGAACCAAACATTGTCATTGACCGGAAGATGCTGACAATTCACATATACGAAACTCACTGACCAAATTACCTCGTTCTCTTAACTTCTGTGATCCATTTGGCCTGAATTTCTTTGCTATTTTATTATTTACCGCATACCATAGCGATAAGAAAACCAGGGAAGCTAATATATCGAATTCGGAAAACTAATTAGAAGCCGTGACTTGATTATGTTTGTACATCCCGGTTGTAGAGTAAACAAAGACCAGATCGTTGGAACGCGATTTTTTTAAGACTCGTCCGTATTCGCATTCTGTTCTTCGTCGAACTCAGTGCGATTTTTGAAACGGGAAGAGTTACTGACAGATTATCTTGCTGAACCCCAAGAATCATCACCGCTATATCCACAATTGTACGCCTCCTTGAAATCCAATTTGGTTCCATCACATTAAATCCTGAAAAGGTAACAAAAAAACATTTCAACAACAAAGCAACATGTGTTACGTGAAAAGAAGCATTTCCTTCAACCGTTTTTCTCAGTCTTCATTGAATACTTTCCGACTTGGTCACTGTTCAAATTGTTGTTTGGCAGATTGGAATCTTATGTTGCAATTGTGAAAGGTTCAGTAGCCTCGGTGGGATTCGAACACACACGTATGGACGCTGCCAACGCTTTTTTACAGCCCACGCTCTACTAGCCGAACTATGCAGCCAGACCAATAGTCCATGTTGTCGTACCCGAGTACAACTGGTAAGTCCGTTACGCTATGTGGATTGATAAATAAAATATCCGTATTTTTGTTTTAACTAATGTATTCATATTTGAAATGGAATCATTACAAATAAGGAATAGATTATTGCCACGAAATTCAATACCGTAGACAAGTTTTCTTTATCTTTCTGTTTTAATTTTATTCTTTTTTTATTTACGTTTTTATTAGTTTCTATCAGTATCCGTGCAAAATGAGTCCTGGGTGATTGGATATGCTGCCCTTCTCAATCCTATTCGGGGCGGCTCTTTACCAATATGGAACCTCAGTTTGCAATTTACCCCGTAAACGGTTGATTGGTCGACTGCCAACCATCCTGATCTATCCAAGTATATTCACTTTTTTTTCTTCAGTATTGTTACTATCACTTGTTGTATTTATGGGACGGTTGTTCTATGCACACAAATGATTACAATTAAATGCTCAATTGGGAAACAACGATATTTTATTTTCCACTATTATTATTCGAACTATTCAATCTGAGGTTTATTCACTTTACTGCTCACCCTATTTGCATTAGATATGACCTGATGACCAAACTTTACAAACCGTTTCCAAGATTCTGCTCCAATACATTTTTCGGATTTCAGCTGTTTCCCTGTTCATCGAAGTATGATGTCCGGTCAAACAACCGAAGGTTTTTACAGTGTCATGTTATGCTTAGTCGTTAATCTGTGATACCCTAGGCTCAGTGAAAAGTGAGGTAAATGTTCTGCCCGATAATCTTTCAAGCTTCCGATTAATTTTGTTTCTCAGAAGGTTATCTTTTTCTGGATTTTCTCCGTCCGATTGTTTTCCATTGATGGATTTGAATAAGGGTTCCCAAAGCGTAAAAGTTCGTTGATTCTCCCTCAGTCTTAGCGAATGCACCTATTGCAACGGACATTTTCGTGATGACTGTCACAGAGTACTGTATAGCAGCATCTTTGTGCTGTAACTTGTCAGCAGTATACACGAATTTGGCGTCCCTGCATATCTTGTGAGCATGTTGTGCCGCTCATTATTTCACAACACCTAAGGGCCTGTTAGAAACTTACTACCAGAATACTACTTGACCCATCTCACATACCCCCACCTTAATCAATGTATCTCTACATCTAGCACTCGCTCTGAGTATAAGCATATAGCAGCACGCACCACAACATACAAGTCTTCTGTAATACCGCACTTGACACGATTTCTTGCTAACGCCGATCTTTTCATCGGGTCTCTTAAACAAAATCTTTGCTAAATTTCCCTTATTTGTTTGTATAGATAGTACATTCTCATCCTTTTTTCATCATGCAATTTCCACAGCAGAGTGATTGTGTAGTAGCTGAATGTTCATCCCCTATGTGGCGAATTAAAGCCGCTTCTTGACTTAAATTGATTTGACTATGTGTAATGCTTGCAGTAGTAGTAGTAGTAATACGCACGGAATTCGGAACACCAACCACGCAATATGAATTACAGGACCCGAATTGATAATCAGCTATCACGGACTGGATCGCAGAAGCAATGTCCCACGAGAACGAGACGCGAGGAAAAGACCAGAGAACAGGTAGTAAGTAGTTCGTTTATTGGAAGAAATAAAGGTGATTAAATAATATGTACAAAGGGAGATTATTGGCTACCTGGGCTTCAACCAATTGGATTGCAGTACTGCTTGCATAATCTTGCTTCTGTCTGCATTGTCTAGGATTGGTTGGCACCATCCACCAATGACGTGTGTTCAGAAGCTATGCACGTGCTATTGACGTCAACATTCAAAACTTGATTGATCGCTAATGTCCTGAAACTGTAACGCGCAGCTCCAAGGTAGGCACCATTGTGTAGGCCTGGATTACCACACTATGGTATACCAAATATTGCACAACCCAAGCCATTCGTGTTGCCCGTTGCTAAAATTATCACCCAAAGTTCATCTTAGAGAATATCCGTTCAAACTAGTGGTCGCAAAATGCCGATTGGAATTCTGGCGTCAGCCTTTCACAGTCAAAGTGTCCAAATAATATTTTTCGGGATCTCGCAGCATAGGAAAGTTGACATAAATGCGCATCACTATGTACTCCGGCACCTATTTTGGCATATAGACACGATTCTAGTCTGAGCGGATGACGACCAACAAAACAATGGGTCCTCGGCGATATGCAAGGACACAAGGACATGTGGTGGGGAGAAAACACACTGAAAGACTGGTGGTCCTCCGTCGATCGGGACTTACAGAGGACTCGCAAGGTAAAAAAACGCCTTGAACCCAAGATATTTGGTGAGCTGTAAAAGCACACTCATTTATCACTGCCACGGGTTGCCAAGGTTAACATTGCACACAATGCTTGTTGGTTATTGTTCAAATAATACACAATCAGCGAGTATTGGTAATAAGCAGAACCCATTCGTTTTATAAGCAATTTACCATGAAATGGATTGCAGATTCTAAAGCCTCGTTGATCACTGAATCTGACGGTTTTCAGCCTAAAGACTCTGTTGCAGATAGGCCAACAAGTTTATTTGGTGCAAAAAAATGGAATCCTTAGGAATCGGATCCAGGATCGTACTACTTTAAGCCATTTGAGCGCGTCAGATTTGTCCTCGAGATACGTTCTTCGCACATCAGGCGACGATGATGCCCGTTTAGTAGGTCAGCGCGGGGTAGGTATTGTGCTCAATAACAGGGCTCAGTCCTCCTCCTTTAGGGATTGGATCCCCGTCAACAGTCATTCATGTGCAGTGTGCCTCCAGGGTTGATTCAGCGTCTGGAAGGAAAACAACTTATAAAGAGGGTTGTTCATCATTTCAGTATACTCGCCGACCAATTGCAGATCTGATACACAAAAGAACGCTTTCTATAAAGAACTGATTGATCTTATTGGGATGAGTCGAAGCTGCGACGAAGTTTGACTTCCAAGTGACTTTAATGCGCAGGTTGGAAAACTGAGCGCATCAGAAGTTTGCCTAGGTGGTAGTTGTGCTCTGCCCTACCAACGAACAGACAAGGGCGATCGACTTCTTTAGTTATGGGCAGATCATTATCTATTCCCATCCATTTCCAACTTTTGTCACAGATCTCGACGGACAGTAACGTGGCCCTCCAGTTCAATTGTTACGTTAACGCGAATCGACCACAGAGTAGTGAGCTACCATTGGTGTGGCTCCGTGCAAAATTGCAGCTCATATTGGACCACCTGCGTTGAGTTTGACCATATATTAGTTGTGATGAAGTCTTCTCTCTTTGACGAACTGATCAGCGACAAAACAAGCACATTCGGCTACCACATCCTCATCTGTCTCTTCCACTTTTTGCACGCTATTAGTCAGAGCTAATGGATAAGCCAAGCGGTCTTCAAAGTGACGATGTAGATGAGCAGTAGGGTCAAATTAGGCGAGCAATACACTCCGCAGTGAATGCTGATTGTGGGTCTGAGTCTCAAGCCCGTCGGATGCACTGGACCCCATGAGTCAGTAACCCTGGTCAATAAAAAGCGACAAATCTAAGATGAATTTGATTCTAGCGAACACATTGTTGATTAGGCAGTGATTAGGCGTTGAATAGATTTCAGAATGACAACGGTGTCATCAACTAGCCTGACCCACAAATTCGGATTGATGATAGGAATTACAACAGTCTCCAATCTCTGTATAACCGCTTCTACGATGAGTTCGGAAATTGGTGATCCCATCGGGTTGCCTCGTAGTTGTTCGTATAGCTGTCTGTTGAATTGGAAGTACGCTCAGAGACACAGATCCATAAGGTCCAGGAGGTTTCGTTGTCCGATTCGGCTAGTTTTTGGGTTGTCATTGTCGCTGTTGGTTAGAGCAACCATGGTTTGTTTCGCCAAGTTGATGTCTATTGAAGTGAATAGGGCAGTGACGTCAAACGAAACCATAAGTTCGTCTTCTTCCAATCTCGTTTGTTTGATCTTTTCCAGAAACTAGTCTGATCAGATGATAGAATTTTGTGAACCTCGAACCAAGTAACTGAGTAGTTTGTGAAGTTCTTTCGCCAGGCGGTACGTCGGTGTTCCTGGTACTGACACGGTTGTTTGAAGCGGGACATCCGGTTTGTGTACTTTTGGGAGTCCATAGAACCGTGGTCTTGTACTGTACTCCGGTTTCATTATCAATCACCTAGAGGCGCAACATTGCATTTCTTCTCGACAACATG